>JAYMZC010000006.1:0-98409 GCA_036346975.1 Drosophila prolongata | reverse complement strand
CTCTCTCTCTCTCTCTCTGACTCTGTGTACTACAATAATTGAGCGGCGGCTGATTTTGATTTCTTTTTAAATCTTAAAATTAAAGACTTAAAACTAAATTAAACTTAACAATAAATTAACAATAAATTAAAATTAAATTATACCAGCACACACGAATAAACCCCGTCAAAGCGTTCAAGCCACTGGGCTTTGAGAAAAGGGCAGGGGGGCAGTCATCATCTATATCTATAAAACTGTTCATTGAAAACTAAGAATCAACGCACAGCCTAAACTAATTAAATGACCCTTTTAAAATTTTTTACCATTCAACTCTTATAACACTAAACTGATTTGCTCAGATTTATTTTGGCCACAAACATGCCCCCATTTTCTTCCAGTGGCAAAAAACCACCAATTTCTATAAAAAAAAATCTGGACGCTAAACGAGTTAATCAATCGATGCGATTTTTGGCCAAAATTTAGTCCTCTACATAATAAAGATTCTATTTAATTTAATATTGGATATTTTAATGTTTAATATTTTTTATCGATTTTTGAAAATCTAAGAATCTTTCTCATTTTTTCCTAACGGCAAACAAACACTGATCTAAGTCAATTAGCAATATGAACATTTATCGAGGGAATCCTGATACTTTAAGGATTCATATGGTGGTTTTACTGAAGCTCTAGGTCAATTCTAAAAAAAGTTACATTAACCTAAAGTAGGAATAATAACTCCAATAAATTATACACAAGCATTGAACACAGAATGCATTCTCTCGCACTGTCTCTTTTAAAATTGTTTACCATTCAATTCTTATAACACTAAACTGATTTGCTAAGATTTATTTTGGCCACAAACATGCCCCCATTTTCTTCCAGTGGCAAAAAACACCCCTTTCTATAAAAAAAAAATCTGGACGCTAAACGAGTTAATCAATCGATGCAATTTTTGGCCAAAATTTAGTCCTCTACAAAATAAAGATTCTATTTAATTTAATATTGGATATTTTAATGTTTACTATTTTTTATCGATTTTTGAAAATCTAAGAATCTTCATAATTTTTTCCTAAATGCAAGTATCACTGATCTAAGTCAATTAGCAATATGAAAATTTATCGAGGGAATCCTGATACTTTAAGGATTCATATGGTGGTTTTACTGAAGCTCTAGGTCAATTCTAAAAAAAGTTACTTTAGCCTAAAGAAGGAATAGTAATTCCAACAAATTATACACAAGCATTGAACACCGAATGCATTCTCTCGTACTGTCTCTCTCTCTCTCTCTGACTCTGTGTACCACAATATTTGAGCGGCGGCTCATTTTGATTTCTTTTTAAAACTTTAAATTAAAAACTTAAAATTAAATTAAACTTAACAATAAATTAACAATAAATTAAAATTAAATTATACCAGCAACACAGACGAATAAACCCCGTCAAAGATTTCAAGCCGCTGGGCTTTGAGAAAAGGGCAGGGGGCAGTCATCATCTTTATAATAACAAATTCGAGATTTAACACTTTGAAAAAAATCTAATTTTTATTTATCAAAATAGTGTAAACGCGAACTGGGAGAGATAGGTCTGCTCCTTACAAGATTCAACTTAAAACTCAAACTTAAAAACTAAGCTGGCGCTTATCAAACCTTCGATTGGGAGAAAGAACTTTATTGATAAATTGAGAGTGTCCAAAATGAGAGCACTGAGCAAGAGAGCGATCTAGGTTTGAGCTGCGTCTGCGATTTTACAGTATTGGGGGATAAAAGCTTTTTGGAGTTTGGGGATATTTGTTTATAATGCAAGAGGATGTTTACATTAATCTGCCTTGAGCTCGAGAATTTCTAAATTCTTGATAATAGCGATTTGGATTCGCTGAGGACTGAGGAACTGTTGAATTATTTAAATTTGAATTTGGATTTGAATACGAATTTGAATTTGAATGACTGTTAAAATTATTACTGGGTCTTGGGTAATAATTTGAATTATTCTTTTGATGATAATAATTTTGGTGGGTATTTCCCGAATTCCTGCGATTATCGTAACGCACCGGTCTATAGTTCTCAAAGGGATCCGCCTCCCAGTGTCCTAATACAATTGCTGTTTCTTTTAAATTGTTAATTGTGGAAATATCTCTTTTTTATAAAGCATTATACAATCTATCAGGAAGGTTTTCTTCTATGCATTTCGTAATGGTTTTGTTTAATGATGCTGTATAAATGGTTTTATCTGTTTGGTCAATTTCTAAATCTTACTTATTTATAATAGTTGATGATTTCTTTCTTAGTTCATCTACAAACTTACTGATGCTTCCTCTATAATTTGTCCTGTAGATGAGTGCTATAAGGTCCTCGTATGGTCTGTGGTCCTTGAACGCTCAGATTAGGGCTGCTTTTGTAGATGGCCAATTCATAGTTTTTTCTTCTGAAATTACAGCTTTGGCGCCGTCTACGATGGTCCTTTCGATGGCCGGGCATCTTGGGTCGGGTATAATAGTAATAGGTATTCGACACGCCCTATGTAACCACCAAGGTCGGCGGGATTGCCATCAAAATAGTGCAACTCTTTTACTTGACCAATTAATTGATTCAAATGAAATTCCGATAATTGGATTGGGGTTGCCATTTTTGGTTTTGTCAAAGTTTCAATATTTCACTTTTAAATTTTTTAATTTTTTCGTGGTATTGACCGAATTGGATTTTTTTACGTTTTATGTGTCTCTCAATATTTCACTTTAAATTATTTAATTTTTAGTGGTATTGACCGAATTGGATTTTTCAGTGGGGTACACACGACGATTCGCACATAAGTTCTTTGGCGGATTTCACTTGTGTGATCGACGATTTATTTTCTTACTAGTCAGGATATACTAGTTGTGTAGTACAATCCCTAAGACCAGTTTAAAACCGACTTTTAACTTTCACTTGAAATCCTACCGGCTGCGCCAATTAAATGTTTGCACCATAAGTTTTACATAAAAAAAAACTTTATTTAATTTTTATTTATCAACTAGTACAATGGTTATTTGGAAGAACACCGTCCTAACTGTTTTAAGACTCAAACTGAACTCGTTCTCTAACTCCTACTTCTTCTACGATCAAACCTCGGTTCTGAGCTTTGGAGCTTTCTAATGAGTGGCTTTAGTGTTTATTGAGTGACATTCATAATTGTACTTTGGACCGTTCTTTGTTCTCATCTTGTTTATGACTTCGGTCCCGAAATCTGATTATCCTGAGTCGTGGGAAAGGGCCGATAGTCAGATCAGCGGCTCATTTAAATTGTTAGTCTATTGGTCTGGAGTTTTTAATAACATGGAAATTTTCCATGGTTTGTTGACAATTAGGTTTCGATTTCTCTGAGGGTGTCTTAAAGTAATGTGTGGGTGTGTATGTATGTGGGGTGTGTAGACATGCACATAGAGGTTTGTGGTGCTGTGGATATGTCACTATATATATAAAACTGTTCATTGAAAACTAAGAATCAACGCAAAGCCTAAACTAATTAAATGACCCTATTAAAATTTTTTACCATTCAATTCTTATAACACTAAACTAATTTGCTAAGATTTATTTTGGCCACAAACATGCCCCCATTTTTTTCCAGTGGCAAAAAAACCCCCAATTTCTAAAAAATCTGGACGCTAAACGCGTTAATCAATCAATGCGATTTTTTGCCAACATTTAGTCCTCTACACAATAAAGATTCTATTTAATTTAATATTGGATATTTTAATGTTTACTATTTTTGATCGATTTTTGAAAATCTAAGAATCTTCCTTTTTTTTTCCTAACGGCAAAAAAAACTGATCTAAGTCAATTAGCAATATGAAAATTTATCGAGGAAATCCTGATACTTTAAGGATTCATATGGTGGTTTTACTGAAGCTCTAGGTCAATTCTAAAAAAAGTTACATTAGCCTATCGTAGGAATAATAATTCCAACATATTATACACAAGCATTGAACACCGAATGCATTCTCTCGCTCTGTCTCCCTATCTGACTCTGTGTACTACAATAATTAAGCGGCAGCTGATTTTGATTTCCTTTTAAAACTTAAAATTAAAAACTTAAAACTAAATTAAACTTAACAATAAATTAAAATTAAATTATTAATTATTATTAAGCCGCTGGGCTTTGGGAAAAGGGCAGGGGGCAGTCATCATCTATATACATAAAACTGTTCATTAAAAACTAAGAATCAACGCATAGCCTAAACTAATTAAATGACCCTATTAAAATTTTTTACCATTCAATTCTTATAACACTAAACTGATTTTCTAAGATTTATTTTGGACACAAACATGCCCCATTTTCTACCAGTTGCAAAAACCCCCAATTTCTATAAAAAAAAATCTGGACGCTAAACGCGTTTATCAATCGATGCGATTTTTGGACAAAATTTAGTCCTCTACATAATAAAAATTCTATTTAATTTAATATTGGATATTTTAATGTTTACTATTTTTTATCGATTTTTGAAAATCTAAGAATCTTTCTCATTTTTTCCTAACGGCAAACAAACACTGATCTAAGTCAATTAGCAATATGAACACTTATCGAGGGAATCCTGATACTTTAAGGATTCATATGGTGGTTTTACTGAAGCTCTAGGTCAATTCTAAAAAAAGTTACATTAGCCTAATAATTCCAACAAATTATACACAAGCATTGAACACCGAATGCACTCTCTCTCTCTGACTCTGTGTATAATAATGAGGCGGGCGGACTCTGTACTTAATTGAGCGGCGGCTGATTTTGATTTCTTTTTAAATCTTAAAATTAAAGACTTAAAACTAAATTAAACTTAACAATAAATTAACAATAAATTAAAATTAAATTATACCAGCAACACACACGAATAAACCCCGTCAAAGCGTTCAAGCCACTGGGCTTTGAGAAAAGGGCAGGGGGGCAGTCATCATCTATATCTATAAAACTGTTCATTGAAAACTAAGAATCAACGCACAGCCTAAACTAATTAAATGACCCTTTTAAAATTTTTTACCATTCAACTCTTATAACACTAAACTGATTTGCTCAGATTTATTTTGGCCACAAACATGCCCCCATTTTCTTCCAGTGGCAAAAAACCACCAATTTCTATAAAAAAAAATCTGGACGCTAAACGAGTTAATCAATCGATGCGATTTTTGGCCAAAATTTAGTCCTCTACATAATAAAGATTCTATTTAATTTAATATTGGATATTTTAATGTTTAATATTTTTTATCGATTTTTGAAAATCTAAGAATCTTTCTCCATTTTTTCCTAACGGCAAACAAACACTGATCTAAGTCAATTAGCAATATGAACATTTATCGAGGGAATCCTGATACTTTAAGGATTCATATGGTGGTTTTACTGAAGCTCTAGGTCAATTCTAAAAAAAGTTACATTAACCTAAAGTAGGAATAATAACTCCAATAAATTATACACAAGCATTGAACACAGAATGCATTCTCTCGCACTGTCTCTTTTAAAATTGTTTACCATTCAATTCTTATAACACTAAACTGATTTGCTAAGATTTATTTTGGCCACAAACATGCCCCCATTTTCTTCCAGTGGCAAAAAACACCCAATTTCTATAAAAAAAAATCTGGACGCTAAACGAGTTAATCAATCGATGCAATTTTTGGCCAAAATTTAGTCCTCTACAAAATAAAGATTCTATTTAATTTAATATTGGATATTTTAATGTTTACTATTTTTTATCGATTTTTGAAAATCTAAGAATCTTCATAATTTTTTCCTAAATGCAAGTATCACTGATCTAAGTCAATTAGCAATATGAAAATTTATCGAGGGAATCCTGATACTTTAAGGATTCATATGGTGGTTTTACTGAAGCTCTAGGTCAATTCTAAAAAAAGTTACTTTAGCCTAAAGAAGGAATAGTAATTCCAACAAATTATACACAAGCATTGAACACCGAATGCATTCTCTCGTACTGTCTCTCTCTCTCTCTCTGACTCTGTGTACCACAATATTTGAGCGGCGGCTCATTTTGATTTCTTTTTAAAACTTTAAATTAAAAACTTAAAATTAAATTAAACTTAACAATAAATTAACAATAAATTAAAATTAAATTATACCAGCAACACAGACGAATAAACCCCGTCAAAGATTTCAAGCCGCTGGGCTTTGAGAAAAGGGCAGGGGGCAGTCATCATCTTTATAATACAAATTCGAGATTTAACACTTTGAAAAAAATCTAATTTTTATTTATCAAAATAGTGTAAACGCGAACTGGATAAACTGGATAAAAGCTTTTTGGAGTTTGGGGATATTTGTTTATAATGCAAGAGGATGTTTACATTAATTGGTCAGTCGTGGGAGCCGACAATTTGGGGTTCTTTCATTTGTTTATAACTCAAGAGGATGATTATATTAATTGGCGACTCTTGGGAGCCGATGATTTTGGGTGTGACAAATGCGTAATGTAAATATGTTTATGTGGTAGATATGTGGGTGTGTGTGTATGTTACTTTATGTGGTGTATATGTGGGTGTGGGTATGTTACTTCCCCATCAATTAGAAAAAAGCCTGTCCTTAGGCGGATATATTAGGGTATATGTGAGTGGGTATATTAGTTTGTGTTGTATTTTCGTTTAATTGTATGGTATTTTCATTTGGTACAATATTGTTTAATTCTGTTTGATTTTCTGGGTTCTTAGTATTGATTTTGTTTTGATTTTTATATTTAATTACAATGTTTCTCGGAATACTCTTAAATTTATAGATGAAGTAAATAATTAAAATTATAATTATTACAATTAAAATAGTTAGTATTATAATTTGAAATGTGTTATTTTTTCTTGTATGTATTCTTATTATATCTTTTGCTTCAATTATTGACAGTGGTTCTATCATTGTTACATTATTGTTAACATAAATAGTTTGTGTGTAATCCATTATAGTATTTGTTATTAAGATTTCTTCTATTTGTACAGAACAATTAAATGCTTTTACGATTTTATTTCCTTCGACAACTATTGCTTGATTTATACATGTTTGGTTTACAATAGTTGTCTGTAAGTTCCAAGTAATTATAATATTTGGCTCTATATAATTTGTTTCATATTTTTTATATGTACATTTTTGTGTATTTACATTCGGCATTGGCTTGGTTTAATATTTCTTTAATGCATTTATTTGTAACTCTTTCTTTTGTGTTTAATGAAATATATGATTATTTTAAAAATAATATTTGTCTTCTAAAGGTTCTGTTAATGTGTCATTAAATTCATTTGAGTAAGGCAAAATTTTGAATATTGAAGTTTTTATAATGTCTTTTGGGATATGAGAAATTATCAATATTTGATTAGTATTGGTTTGTAACCAAGTAGAGGTTTTTATTATTAATAATTTTTCTGAATTAACATGTGTTAAAGTATCATGCTTAAGTAATTTAGGGTTGAAAATGCCTAGTCTAGTAAGTTGCATTCCTAGTTCTATGTCCTCTATATATTCAGTAAATTCTTGTAGATTAAAAATAAGTAATGCTAGCCTTTCGTCTACATCATAGACCAAGCTTAAATGATTTATTGTTTCAATACCTTTGTTTACAGCATCTATTACTTTATTAAGTTCATTAACTTAAATTGTGTTTTGTTCTAAATTTTCAATTTTATTTATTAATTCTTCTTTATCTTGTTCATCTAATTTTCCAAATAGATATTTGTATGTTGTGCCTATAAAATTTATAAGACCTCGTTTGCTACGTTTTGCAATTCTAATTCCATTCATTTCTCTGTTTAATTTCTCTGTTAAGTATATAATTTGTTTTAAACCTGAAAATTATTCTGATTGTTTAATTAAATTAGTATACGTTAGTTCAGTTTTGGTTAAGTTGACGGTTAAGCAATGATATTCGTAATTAGTTGGTAAGTCCAAGGTTCCTGTTTTAAATATTAAATAACCGTTTTTTGCTTGAACGGGATTGATTTCCAAATTTTGGCCATTGGTAAGTTTTGTAAAATGTATTAAAATTAATAAGATGTTGATAGTGTTGATCAACAAGTTAGGTTTGGTTTTCATTTGGCGTGCATCTGGAATTATCGTATTTATTTTCGTTAATTTTCTTTGTTTTCTTATATTTAGACTTATAATGTATTATTTTTCTTCCTCTGTTAACTTCTTCGTAATGCTTATCATCTAATATTGTGATTTTTCCTGTCTTTTAAAAGGATTAGTGGTTTTGATTTTACTAGTGGAGCTTGTCGATATCTAGTATCAAATTCAAATCTATTTCGTGATTCATTTAGTTTTTCTATTTTATTGATTTTATTTGACTGTGTATTATATTTTGGAGTTCCAGCGAAAATAAAAATATCTGCAGGAGTTCAGCCTGTCGTGTTATGTTTTGTTTTATGATTATAGACATAAAGAATAGTTTAAAATTTTGTTAGCTTATTTTCTATGTCTGTTTCATCACTGTTTATGATTCTTAACTTTTTCATTTACCGTTTTATGAAATCTCTCAACGTCAGAAATTCCATTTTCGCTTGTTGTTATATCAATAACAACATCTTCAGATTTTAACCAAAGTTGCAATGCTGCACACATGAAAGCTGAATCTTTGTCTGCTTTAATTTCATTGAAGACTTTAGTTAATGCTGTTTTTGCTTCTAACCAATCTCGACTGTTGACTTCTATTAAGGTGGCAAATTTTGAATAAATGTCTATACATGATAAAAATTGTTTATTATCTATCATATAAAAATCAATGACATATTTTTCTCTTGGATTAAAAATTTCTGGGGTTATTTCGAATTCTAATTTAGTATTTCTGTGTTCTGTTTTTGCGATGTTACATACTTCGCATTCATTAATAAAATTTTGAATTAATTTTTGGTGATCGGGAAAATAATATTTTTCTTTAAAAAGTGCTGTTTGTTTTTCTATTCCTGGATGTAATAGTTCTCTGTGTGTTTTAATAATAATTTCTTTGAATTCTGCGTAAGTGTTAATATCTATTAATTTACTATTAGTTTTCATTGTTTTAGTTAAGTTATCTGGGGAAATAATTTCAACGTATGCTTTTTGAAAAATTAAAAAGTCTCTTTCAATTGGAAAGTATATTACGCTTTTCTTATTAGAAAAGTATTCAATTATTAATTGTTTTGCGTATTCTATTGTCATCTCTTTATATGTTATTATAATTTTTGTTTTATGAAAATAATTTGTTACTTCGACTTCATTTAAGTCTCCTCTTATAAATTCTAGTTGTCTGTTATAATAATTCAGTGGTCTTTCTGTTATTGAAATGTGGTTTGGTTATCTTCTGGGTGCACTACTGTTGTTATTGTATTTGAATTACTGGAAGTCTCTCCTAAATAGGCTTCCTCTATTCTTATTCTAGATAAGACGTCTGCCACATGGTTTTCTTTACCGGGCAAATATTTTATTTCATAATCAAACTCATTTAGTTTGATTTTCCAGCGTTGTAATTTCATATTAGGTTCTTTAATATTATTGAGCCATACTAGAGACCTGTGATCACTTAGGATCAGAAATTTTCTGCCAAAAAGATAGGACCTGAAATATTTGGTGGCCCAGACAATAGCTAAAAGTTCTTTTTCTATTGCCGAATAATTAATTTCGTGTTCATTAAGAGTTCTGCTGGCATAACAGATTGGTTTATGATTTTGCGATAATACTGCTCCTATAGCAATATTACTTGCATCTGTTGTTAATGAAAATGGTTTTTTCGAAATTTGGGTATATAAGTATTGGATCGGACATTATTAAAAGTTTAAGTTTTTCAAACGCTTGTACATATCATTATCTTTTATATTTAAAGTTACGCCTTTTTTAAGCTTTGCTGTCATTGGTTTTGCTATTTTAGCAAAGTTTGGGATAAATTTACTATAAAATCCACGAAG
The DNA here is from genome assembly GCA_036346975.1 of Drosophila prolongata. Taxonomy (NCBI): domain Eukaryota; kingdom Metazoa; phylum Arthropoda; class Insecta; order Diptera; family Drosophilidae; genus Drosophila; species Drosophila prolongata. Next base: position 88,548 of record JAYMZC010000006.1, on the reverse strand, counting down.
ACCTAAAAAGGATTTTATTTGTTTCGGGGTTTTGGGTATAGGGAAATTTTATATTGCCTCTATTTTGAGAGGATTTGGATTTATACCAGTTGTTGTTATAATATGTCCAAGGAATTCTGTTTCCTTTTTCATAAACTCGCATTTGTCGAGTTGAAGCTTGAGATTAGCTTCTCGTAATTTTTCAAATACCTTTCGGAAAGATAATACATGTTCCTCCAATGAAGTGGAGTACACGATAATATCGTCCATGTAGACCAAACAATCCTTGTAGATCAAATCTTCTAAGAGATTGTTCATGCACCTTTGAAAGGTAGCAGGGGCATTTTTCAATCCAAAGGGCATTCGAGTATATTCATAATGACCATTTTTGGTGGAAAAAAGCTGTCTTTGGAATAGAATTTTCATCCATTTGTATTTGGTGAAAACCTTTTGCAAGGTCAATAGTGGTAAAATATTGGCATCTACCAAGTTTGTCCAATATTTCATCAATGACCGAGATAGGGTATTTGTTATCTACCGTAATTTTATTTAAATTACGATAGTCAATTACGATACGGAACTTTTTTGTTCCAGATGCATCACCTTTCTTAGGTACTATCCAAATTGGTGAGCAATAAGGGGAATTTGACTTTCGAATTATTTCCTGTTTTATCATATTTGCGAATCGACTTCTTGGTCGTAAGCTTGAGGATATTTGTATGGTTTTTTGTAAACCGGTTGCTCATTTTTTGTATGAATGACATGGTTGATAGTACTAGTGAAAGTGAAATTGTCACTTTCTTTGTACTGTATGTCGATAAATGCATATAAAATTTTCTTAAGATTATCTTTTTCCACGTCATTAAGGTGAAAGTCAAATTGTCACTTTCTTTGTACTGTATGTCCCTAAATTCATATAAAATTTTCTTAAGATTATCTTTTTCCTCGTCATTAAGGTGTTCTAATCTAAACTTATTGGTTTCTTGCAAGTCGATATTTATTGCAAAATTAAAAGGTATATCTGTTGAAAATGGGGGATCGCAGCAATCAATTTCTGCTTCTCCTTGTTTGTATTCGAAATCGTTATAATTAAATCTCATTCCGAATTGAAAACCCTTTAAATTAACTGTTTTTGATTTATAATTAATAATTGCGTTACAAGCTTCGAGTTATTCTCTTCCTATGAGCATATCATATCTATCGGAAAAATTATGGACCCAAAATGTTTGTTTGGTCGGACTAAGCTTACTTGCATGGTAGGACACGGATTTATTTAACTGAATATTACCATTTATGGTATGAACTTTAAGAGGTGTATTTTAGTTGGAAAATGAAAGTAATTTTCTTTAATTAAATTAATAGAAGAGCCTGTGTCTACAACACATCGGAACTCTTGGTTATTCATGATGATTCGTATGTCAGGGTTTCTATTTCCTGTTCGGTGTCCGAGGCTTGTTGATGAAAATTTTCGGTATCCATTTTCATATGGCCACTCGTGCTTTCGCGATTTCTTTTTATTGGTCGATTAGGAGCATTAGCCCCATTTTGTTGTGATTGATAATTTATAGGATTCCTAACCTGATTATATTTATTTTTTGTTGGAATTCTTGTTTTGTTGCTTGATATAATGGGTGGTTTTCATAAAAAGTTTCGCTGTTATTTTTATTATAATTAGGCTTATGTTGGCCTTGAGATGTACTTGCTTGTTGCTTATATTGATTTGGGGAAATATTATTCTGCTGTCGGTATTGGTTTTGGGAATTATAGTTTTGTTGTTTATTAGTATTTTGTTGGGGTTGATAATTTCTCTTATCTTGGTTTTGACTTTGGGAATTTTTTGTTCGATCTGAATAAAATGTTTCATAACAACCTTCTTGTTGTGCTACACATTTTAGTTTATTAGCATTAGTAATATCATACCTAGCCAATGTCATAAAAAGTCTGTCTGGCAATTTTTTCATAATAACATCTTTAACTGTATTATTAAGAGCATTTGTGTATAAAATTGTATTTGAAGCGTTATTTTCTAAGGCTAATTTATTTAATATTACAAAAGATTTGGACTCAATGTCCTCAACGAACTTACGTATATACCCAGGAAAGGGGGTGTTATACAGACGTCTTAGTAGTTCTTCGCAGGGCGTCTGTGTTTTATATTCGTTGATGAGGGCGTTCCTTAAATCCCTCCAGCATCTGGCTGTTGACAGTTGAGATATCCTCTGGGCATCTCCGTGAAGCTGCATTTCAATCGCACTGAAGAATACGCTCGACTGGCGTACACATGTTGTGGGGTACAACTCCAGGATAAAATCTATCCTCCTGATGAACGGGCTGAGTTCGAGCGGGTTGCCTCCAAATTGCGGCACTTGCCTGATTTGGTTCAGGGCTTGATTTAGATGGTTTTCTGACAATAATAGCACTGGTTCTGCCATTTTTGGTTTTTTTTTATTTAGTTTTATAAATTTTTCACAATTTTAAAAGTTTTGTATTATGAATATGATTTAAAATTGTTATACCTCGTCTCTTACCACTGGTGGGGGAGAACTAAGGTGTTTTATTTTTTAGTAACCCTTGTGTTACGAACAAAGGCACTAACTTTTACAATAAAACGGGTTTTTTGCAAAAAAAATTGTTTTAGTTACTTGACAGTGACACGGGTCAAGATTTATGTTTTAAAAAAACCTCGCAACCTGAGCTTCGATAGCGTGTTGCAAAAATTGAGGTTTCCGTTCGTATATTAGCGACACAAACCGACACTGCGATAGCTGGTTTATAATTGCACTGGGACGAACGACGTTTGGGTTCTTTAAGGATATAACCGTATAAAAAGTTATATCCTACCGGCTGCGCTAATAACAAATTCGGGATTTAACACTTTGAAAAAAATATAATTTTTATTTATCAAAATAGTGTAAACGCGAACTGGGAGAGATAGGTCTGATCCTTACAAGATTCAACTTAAAACTCAAACTAATAAACTAAGCTGGCGCTTATCAAACCTTCGATTGGGAGAAAGAACTTTATTAATAAATTGAGAGTGTCCAAAATGAGAGCACTGAGCAAGAGAGCGATCTAGGTTTAAGCTGCGTCTGCAATTTTACAGTATTGGGGGATAAAAGCTTTTTGGAGTTTGGGGGCATTTGTTTATAATGCAAGAGGATGTTTACATTAATTGGTCAGTCGTGGGAGCCGACAATTTGGGGTTCTTTCATTTGTTTATAACTCAAGAGGATGTTTATATTAATTGGCGACTCTTGGGAGCCGATGATTTTGGGTGTGACAAATGCGTAATGTAAATATGTTTATGTGGTAGATATGTGGGTGTGTGTGTATGTTACTTTATGTGGTGTATATGTGGGTGTGGGTATGTTACTATATAATATATATAAAACTGTTCATTGAAAACTAAGAATCAACGCATAACCTAAACTAATTAAATGACCGTATTAAAATTTTTTACCATTCAATTCCTATAGCACTAAACTGATTTGCTAAGATTTATTTTGTCCACAACCATGCCCCCATTTTCTTCCAGTGGCAAAAAACCCCGGATTTCTATAAAAATTTCTGGACGCTAAACGCGTTTATCAATCGATGCGATTTTTGGCCAAAATTTAGTACTCTACATAATAAAGATTCTATTTAATTTAATATTGGATATTTTAATGTTTACTATTTTTTTATCGATTTTTGAAAATCTAAGAATCTTACTCATTTTTTCCTAACGGCAAACAAACACTGATCTAAGTCAATTAGCAATATGAACATTTATCGAGGGAATCCTGATACTTTAAGGATTCATATGGTGGTTTTACTGAAGCTCTAGGTCAATTCTAAAAAAAGTTACATTAGCCTAAAGTAGGAATATAATTCCAACAAATTATACACCAGCATTGAACACCGAATGCATTCTCTCGCACTGTCTCTCTCTCTCTATCGCTGACTCTGTGTACTACAATAATTGAGCGTCGGCTTATATGGATTTCTTTTTAAAACTTAAAATTAAAAACTTAAAACTAAATTAAACTTAACAAATAATTTAAAAATAAATTAAAATTAAATTCTACCAGCAACACACACGAATAAACCGCGTCAAAGCGTTCAAGCCGCTGGGCTTTGGCAAAAGGGCAGGGGGGCAGTCATCATCTATATATATAAAACTGTTCATTAAAAACTAAGAATGAACGCATAGCCTAAACTAATTAAATGACCGTATTAAAATTTTTTACCATTCAATTCTTATAACACTAAACTGATTTGCTAAGATTTATTTTGTCCACAAACATGCCCCCATTTTCTTCCAGGTGCAAAAAACCCCCAATTTCTATAAAAAAAATCTGGACGCTAAACGTGTTTATCAATCGATGCGATTTTTGGCCAAAATTTAGTCCTCTACATAATAAAGATTCTATTTAATTTAATATTGGATATTTTAATGGTTATTTTTTTTTTAACGATTTTTGAAAATCTAAGAATCTTCCTCATTTTTTCCTAACCGCAAAAAAACACTGATCTAAATCATTTAGCAATATGAAAATTTATCGAGGGAATCCTGATACTTTAAGGATTCATATGGTTGTTTTACAGAAGCTCTAGGTCAATTCTAAAAAAAGTTACATTAGCCTAAAGTAGGATTAATAATTCCAACAAATTATACACAAGCATTGAACACGGAATGCATTCTCTCGCACTGTCTCTCTCTCTCTCTCTCTGACTCTGTGTACTACAATAATTAAGCGGCGGCTCATTTTGATTTCTTTTTAAAACTTAAAACTGAAAACTTAAAACTAAATTAAACTTAACAACAAATGAACAATAAATTAAAATTAAATTATACCAGCAAGACACACGAATAAACCCCGTCAAAGCGTTTAAGCCGCTGGGCTTTGGGAAAAGGGCAGGGGGCAGTCATCATCTATATATATAAAACTATTCATTAAGAACTAAGAATCAACGCATAGCCTAAACTAATTAAATGACCCTATTAAAATTTTTTACCATTCAATTCTTACAACACTAAACTGATTTGCTAAGATTTATTTTGGCCACAAACATGCCCCCATTTTCTTCCAGTTGCAAAAAACCCCCAATTTCTATAAAAAAAATCTGGACGCTAAACGCGTTTATCAATCGATGCGATTTTTGGCCAAAATTTAGTCCTCTACATAATAAAGATTTTATTTAATTTAATATTGGATATTTTAATATTTATTTTTTTTTATCGATTTTTGAAAATCTAAGAATCTTCCTCATTTTTTCCTAACGGCAAAAAAACACTGATCTAAGTCAATTAGCAATATGAACATTAATCGAGAGAATCCTGATACTTTAAGGATTCATATGGTGGTTTTACTGAAGCTCTAGGTCAATTCTAAAAAAAGTTACATTAGCCTAAAGTAGGATTAATAATTCCAACAAATTATACGCAAGCATTGAACACCGAATGCATTCTCTCGCACTGTCTCTCTGTCTGACTCTGTGTACTACAATAATTGAGGGGCGGCTGATTTTGATTTCTTTTTAAAACTTAAAATTAAAGACTTAAAACTAAATTAAACTTAACAATAAATTAACAATAAATTAAAATTAAATTATACCAGCAACACACACGAATAAACCCCGTCAAAGCGTTCAAGCCGCTGGGCTTTAGAAAAAGGGCAGGGGGCAGTCATCTATATATATAAAACTGTTCTTTGAAAACTAAGAATCAACGCACAGCCTAAAATAATTAAATGACCCAAGTAAAATTTGTTTCCATTCAATTCGTATAACACTAAACTGATTTGCTTAGATTTATTTTGGCCACAAACATGCCCCCATTTTCTTCCAGTGGCAAAAAAACTCCCAATTTCTATTAAAAAAAATCTGGACGCTAAACGCGTTTATCAATCGTTGCGATTAAAATTAAAAACTTAAAAGTAAATTAAACTTAACAATAAATTAACAATAAATTAAAATTAAATTATACCAGCAACACACACGAATAAACCCCGTCAAAGCGTTCAAGCCGCTGGCCTTTGGAAAAAGGGCAGGGGGGCAGTCATCTATATATATAAAACTGTTCATTGAAAACTAAAAATCAACGCATAGCCTAAACTAATTAAATGACCGTATTAAAATTTTTTACCATTCAATTCTTATAACACTAAACTGATTTGCTAAAATTTATTTTAAATCTAAGTCAATTAGCAATATGAAAATTTATCGAGGGAATCCTGATACTTTAAGGATTCATATGGTGGTTTTACTGAAGCTCTAGGTTAATTCTAAAAATAGTTACATTAACCTAAAGTAGGAATAATAACTCCAACAAATTATACACAAGCATTGAACACCGAATGCATTCTCTCGCACTGTCTCTCTCTCTCTCTGACTCTGTGTACTACAATAATTGAGCGGCGGCTCATTATGATTTCTTTTTAAAACTTAAAATTAAAAACTTAAAAGTAAATTAAACTTAACAATAAATTAAAATTAAATTATACCAGCAACACACACGAATAAACCCCGTCAAAGCGTTCAAGCCGCTGGGCTTTAGAAAAAGGGCAGGGGGCAGTCATCCCTAAAGATTATAAAATGAAAGACTGATTTTTAAGGGGATACGGCCACAGCCCAAACAGTGCGCCCACTAAGATCCGATATGTCCCCCCAGTGGCCCCAAACAGCTCCAACATCCATTATTCTGAGCAAAAAAAAGTTTATGTATTTAAGCTTAACTTCTAAAGTGGTTGGAATTTCGATATTTGGTTTTTTCCGAATTTTAGGTTTTGAAAAGGCCTAATTAGAAATCTAAAAAAAAATTCGATATCCCCCATAATTTGGGGGCTACATATAAAATTAACTTTTCGATTTAAAAAATATCAACCGCTGCTCCGATCAAGATGATTTTTCGCTCAATAGTTATTCTATGGCCCAAATGCTTAAGTTTAATTTTTCAAGTTTTTAACATTTTTTTAAGTATTTTTAACGAATTTATTTAGATTTTCTAAGTTATTGCGTTGCATTTTGCGGGAGCCTGTCGAGAGAACGAAACCCAGAGAGCGGATGCCAAGAGAGCGACGGCCGAGAGAGCAACAGCCAATAAAACTGATGAGGGGGAGGGGTAGTGCTGCAGGGAAAGGGCAGGGGAAAGAGGCAATTTAAGTTAAATTTGTTTTGGATTTTAAAAACTTAAACTGCTGCTCCGATCAATATGATTTTCGATCAATAGTCAGTCCTGTGGATCAAATGCTTAGGTTTTATTTTTCATTTTGTAGCAGAAGTAAGAGCCTTATTTAATTTCCACCATGGAAGAAAATAGAAAATTACTACAAATTCTGTAAGCAAAGCCAAAATGTTTCCAAGTTAAATATTAATCTTAAGATTCGAACTTTTGACCAAATACGTATGTACATATGTATATTTGGATATGTTTTGATTTGCTTATATGTACAATACATGTACATACATACAATGTGTGTGTATGTTTCTATTCGATAGTAGATAATGTGCTTAAATACAAATAAAATGATTTATTATACCCGTTTATCGATCAAATGTGGAATCTGAAAATAATACGTTACTTTGCTGTTTTTGTATTGGATGCCAATCTTTTACTGTGTGTACAAAGGTTTTCGTTTCATTCAAAACAAGAAATTTGAAAACAACAAATTCCAATTTACAAACAAGTATACATATTTGTGCGCAAATTAAAATTGCATTGATAACATTGTAACTGATAAAAAGTATACAAGCTCACGACTTTTACTTGGATCACTTTCATTTATTATATAGCTCTGCCAGTATCCTTCTGATTCTCTCTCTTGAAGGATCTTCTACAAAGATTGTTTACACAAAGGTTTTCAAAAAACGCATAAATAAGAAATAAGAAAGTCCTGACAACCCAATTTCCTAACTCCAAACTAATATTAAGCGAACGAGCAAAAAGTCGTATACAATACAATTTTACAAAGCGTTGGGGCTGAGATGGGTGAAATTTTTTTTAGAATGCACCTGGAGGGACAGGTAAAACCTTCTTGACAAACTTATTGTTGGCAAAAGTTCGAAGTTCAAAAAAATAGCCCTAGCTGTAGCATCTTCCGGTATAGCTGCTACCCTGCTCAATGGAGGTCGAACTGCTCATTCTACATTTAAACTGCCTCTGGATTTAGTTAATTTAGAAACACCTCATTGCTCTATTTCAAAGCAATGTAATATGGCGGCGGTGTTTAAAGATTGTAAGTTAATTGTTTGGGATGAGTGCACAATGTCACATAAAGGTGGGCTTGAAGCCATAAATAGAACCCTGCAAGATATTAATGAGAATACTATGTTGATGGGTGGTATTACAGTCGTGCTAGCTGGAGACTTTCGCCAAACCCTTCCTGTTGTGCCAAGAGGTACAAGAGCTGACGAAATAAAGGCCTGTTTAAAATCTTCATTTTTATGGCCACAGATAAAAAACTAGCGCTCACGAAAAATATGCGAGTGCACTTAAAAGGAGACAGTTCTACAGGAATTTTTGCCGAAACTGTTTTAAAAATTGGGAATGGCGTCCATCCAACAGTTGATGGAAAAATAGTTATAACATCACGCTTAGGAAATGTAGTCAAAAACGTTCAAGACCTTACATCCAAAATATTTCCTGACATTTCCAACATATCATGTAAAAGCTTAGATTGGCTATCTGAGCGCGCCATTTTGACAACGAAAAATGAAAGAGCAACCACTATTAATAATTTATTGCTAAACTCATTTGATGGTTTAGAAGTCTCCTATAAATCGGTCGACTCTGTTCCTGATGCTGATAATGCTGTTCATTACCCTGTTGAATTTTAAAATTCTTTGAATCCTCCAGGAATTCCACAGCATAATCTGTCTCTTAGGATTGGAGCACCCGTAATGTTATTGCGAAATTTAAGTCCCCAAAGTTATGCAATGGGTCACGATTGCAGATAAAAGGTTTTCATAAGAATGTAATCGAAGCAACAGTATTTACGGAGTGCGCGAAGGGGGAAACAGTGTTTATACCCAGGATCCCATTAATACCATCCAGTCTGCCGTTTCAGTTTAAAAGGCTACAATTCCCTCTAAAAGTTTGCTTTGCAATAACTATAAATAAATCGCAGGGGCAGTCTTTGAAGCTGGCTGGACTAGATCTTAGAGAAGATTGCTTCTCTCATGGACAATTTTATGTCGCATGCTCTAGAGTTAGCTCTGCCAGTAGCCGTATTATTCTCGCTCCTGAAGGATCTTCTAAAAATGTTGTTTACACAGAGGTTTTAAAATAATCATATTAATTAACATTATTAAACCTAGAAAGTGTCAGTGGAATAGGTCTAATTGGAGACACCACATTAAAAAAAACGAGCCAATTTCTCTACCTCTCAACCGTACTCAAAACTAATTTTAAGCGAACAAAGTCGCGCCGGGTACAGCTAGTCTATATATATAAAACTGTTCATTGAAAACTAAGAATCAACGCACAGCCTAAAATAATTGAATGACCCTAGTAAAATTTTTTACCATTCAATTCGTATAACACTAAACTGATTTGCTAAGATTTATTTTGGCCACAAACATGCCCCCATTTTCTTCCAGTGGCAAAAAACCCCCATGCCCCATTTTCTTCCAGTGGCAAAAAACCCCCAATTTCTATAAAAAAAAATCTGGACGCTAAACGCGTTTATCAATCGATGCGATTTTTGGCCAAAATTTAGTCCTCTACATAATAAAGATTCTATTTAATTTAATATTGGATATTTTAATGTTTATTTTTTTTTATCGATTTTTGAAAATCTAAGAATCTTCCTCATTTTTTCCTAACGGCAAAAAAACATTGATCTAAGTCAATTAGCAATATGAAAATTTATCGAGGGAATCCTGATACTTTAAGGATTCATATGGTGGTTTTACTGAAGCTCTAGGTCAATTCTAAAAAAAATTACATTAGTCTAAAGTAGGATTAATAATTCCAACAAATTATAAACAAGCATTGATCACCGAATGCATTCTCTCGCACTGTCTCTCTCTCTCTCTGACTCTGTGTACTACAATAATTGAGCGGCGGCTCATTTTGATTTCTTTTTAAAACTTAAAATTAAAAACTTAAAACTAAATTAAATTTAACAACAAATGAACAATAAATTAAAATTAAATTATACCAGCAACACACACGAATAAACCCCGTCAAAGCGTTCAAGCCGCTGGGCTTTCGGAAAAGGGAAGGGGCAGTCATCATCTATATATATAAAACTGTTCATTGAAAACTAAGAATCAACGCACAGCCTAAAATAATTATATGACCCTAGTAAAATTTTTTTCCATTCAATTCGTATAACACTAAACTGATTTGCTAAGATTTATTTTGGCCACAAACATGCCCCCATTTTCTTCCAGTGGCAAAAAAAACCCCCAATTTCTATAAAAACAAGAAAGGAAAGCTAACTTCGGACGTAGCCGAAGTTGATATACCCTTGCAGAATATTCTGTAAATTATATTCTTCAAAATTATTCATATGGTGTATTCTTAAAAGTCCCAACTTCCTAACTTTAAAAACACCAAAGTTATGGCATTTCCAATCGGTCAGTTATATGGCAGCTATAGGATATAGTCAGCCGATCCTTATGAAATTTGGTAGGTCGGATTGATTGGCCAAAAATAAAACCCATTAAAAATCCCAACTTCCTAACTTTACAAACACCAAAGTTATGGCATTTCCGAACAATCAGTTATATGGCGGCTATAGGATATAGTCGTCCGATCCTTATGAAATTCGGTAGGTCGGATTAATTGCCAAAAATAAAACTCATAGAAAATCCCAACTTCCTAACTTTAAAAACACTAACGTTATGGCGTTTCCGATCGTTCAGTTATATGGCAGCTATATGATATAGTCGCCCGATCCGGCTCGTTCCGACTTATATACTACCTGCAATAGAAAGACTACTTTTGGGAAAGTTTCAAGCAGATAGCTTTAAAACTGAGGGACTAGTTTGCGTAGAAACGGACGGACAGACGGCCATGGCTAGATGAACTCTCCTGGTGATGCTGATCAAGAATATATATACTTTATAGGGTCGGAAATGTCTCCTTCACTGCGTTGCAAACTTTTGACTGAAATTATAATACCCTCTGCAAGGGTATAAAAATCTGGACGCTAAACGCGTTTATTAATCGATGCGATTAAAATTAAAAACTTAAAACTAAATTAAACTTAACAATAAATTAACAATAAATTAAAACGAGGACGGAAGCTAACTTCGGCAAGCCGAGGTTTTAATACCCTTGCAGACTTTGCCGAAATTGCTAAAACTGAAAAAGTAGCGAAAGGAATAAGGTATACATAAATAAACTAGATCTGCATCGTTTAATGTCAATTGCTTTTATACTGCAAAAATGTCATATAAAAATAGAAAAAAAGGGATACTTTCGCAGCCTTTAACTACTTTTCCTACGGAAGCTATAAGAAATAGACGGCCGATCGGCAAGCGCTTTTACCCTAATCAAGATATGCGTAAATAAATAAGACTTGGAAAAATTTATGTCAGTAGCTTACACACTACGCGAAAAAATTCAGAAAATCGTCAAATTTGGACCGATTTCACCCTGTTGTTCCTATGGGAGCTGTAGGATATAGACGTCCAATCGTCACGTGCTTTTACCCTAATCAAGGTATGCATAAAAAAATACGATTTGAAAAGATTCATGACAATTGCTTATATACTGTGCGAAATATCCTAAAAATCATTAATTTTTAAAGGATTTCACCCTATTGTTCCTATGGGAGCTATAGGATATAGACGTCCGATCGGCAAGCGCTTTTACTGATCAAGGTATGCATAAAAAAATAAGATTTGGAAAGATTTATGTTAATAGCTTTTACACTGCGCGAAATATTCTGAAAAACATAAAATTTGGACCGATTTTACCCTATTGTTCCTATGGGAGCTATAGGATATAGACGTCCGATCGCCACGCGCTTTTTCCCTGATCAAGGTATGCATAAAAAAATACGATTTGGAAAGATTCATGTCAATAGCTTTTACACTGCGCGAAATATCATCAATTCTTGCTAGATATATCCGATTGTTCCTATGGGAGCTATAGGATATAGACGTCCGATCGGGGCGATTTTCAAACTTGATCTGCGTACACATGTTTTAGGACGAGTGTGAAAGTTTCAGATCGCTAGCTTTTAAACTGAGCTCGCAAACGGTATTGAAACAGACGGACAGACGGAAAGACGGACGGACGGACAGACGGACAGACGGACATGGCTATATCGACTCCCCTATTGATCCTGATCATGAATATATATACTTTATAGGGTCGGAAACGTCTCCTTCACTGCGTTACAAACTTCTGACCAAATTTATAATACCCTCTGCAAGGGCATAATTAAATTATACCAGCAACACACACGAATAAACCCCGTCAAAGCGTTCAAGCCGCTGGGCTTTAGAAAAAGGGTCATCTATATATAAGTTAAACACGAGTGACTTCAGTATTTAAAAAAATATATTTATAGCTATTGCTATAAATTTTTTCAAATCTTATTTTGTTATGCATACCTTGATCAGGGTAAAAGCGCTTGCCGATCAGACGTCTATATCCTATAGCTCCCATAGGAACAATAAGGTGAAATCGTTTAAAATTTAATGATTTTTAGGATATTTCGCACAGTATATAAGCAATTGACATGAATCTTTCCAAATCTTATTTTTACTATGCATACCTTGATTAGGGTAAAAGCACGTGACGATCGGACGTCTATATCCTACAGCTCCCATAGGAACAACAGGGTGAAATCGGTCCAAATTTGACGATTTTCTGAATTTTTTCGCGTAGTGTGTAAGCTACTGACATAAATTTTTCCAAGTCTTATTTATTTACGCATATCTTGATTAGGGTAAAAGCGCTTGCCGATCGGGCGTCTATTTCTTATAGCTTACGTAGGAAAAGTAGTTAAAGGCTGCGAAAGTATCCCTTTTTTTCTATTTTTATATGACATTTTTGCAGTATAAAAGCAATTGACATTAAACGATGCAAATCTAGTTTATTTATGTATACCTTATTCCTTTCGCTACTTTTTCAGTTTTAGCAATTTCGGCAAAGTCTGCAAGGGTATTAAAACTTCGGCTTGCCGAAGTTAGCTTCCGTCCTCGTATAACTTCATTTACCTCTTCATCTCCTAATATCTGGGTGTTACTAATATCTGCTTTTGCCCATTGTATTGCGTGGCTTAAGTTGACAATTTCTTCTTTAAGCATTTTAATTTGAAACATTAATATTGTGCTAGTGTCTCTTTGAGGATCTCCTCCGTATTTTAAGCTGTTTATAAGATTTGCATTGGCCTGGGTGATATTATTTATTTTTTCTACGATAAGTCTGTTTAGAATAACTTGATTGTTGTTGAAAAATTAGAGAATTTTCTAATTATTAAAAACCGAAAAAAAACTTGGCGGTGGCTAAAATTATTAATTGCGAGAAACGAAAACGGAAAGAAAAGGTGTCGACGGATCAAATCAATTTCAACGAATGCTTATATATTTTTCGACAAAGTACTTAGAGCCTAGCTTAACGAAGGTTGGCGAAGACGGGGCGACTTCGCCGAGAGCGAGAGAAAACTTTATTGTGCTCCCGCCTTCGCCCTAAACTAACTTACACTAAACTTCAAGTTTTTATTTTTTTTTTTTTTTAATATACATATTTCAAATTTCAATTGTGAGCGAACACCGGCCCCGTTGAACACCCATCGGGCTTCAACACAATGGAAGCGGCGCCAACTTATGAATGGCCCGCCGAAAAAGGCCTCCTCCACTAGATCGCACGTCGACGACCCTGACCATGCCGTCCTCCCCTGCGTGCCTGGCGACTATTCTGCCGAGGAGCCATTGTTGGGGCGGCAGGTTGTCCTCGGCCACGAGGACGAGATCTCCCTCGCTGATGTTGGGCTGCTGCTGGTGCCACTTGCCCCGTATTTGGAGGCCCAGGACATATTCCCGGGACCATCGCCGCCAGAACATTTGCCTGACTGACGAGACAAGCCGCCATCGCCGCAAGCAGTTGAGACCCTCCTGGTCCGGGGTCCGGAGTGCTGGTGTGGCGAGTAGCGGCCCGCCCGTCAGCAGGTGCCCGGGTGTCAGCGCCTCTCCGTCGCTTGGGTCGCTGCTGATTGCTCCGAGCGGCCGGGAGTTCATCACCGCCTCGATTCCCACGAGGACTGTCCCCAGCTCTTCTGCGCTTAGGAGCGCGCTGCCCACCGCCCGTAGGAGTAGGTTCTTGGCAGTTTTGACACCTGCCTCCCATAGTCCGCCCATGTGCGGAGCCCGCGGTGGTGTGAAGACAAATTCGCATCCGCTTTTTGATGCGAATTCGCGTATCGCGTCGGCTTCGTCCTCTATCCTCTCTCGAAGGGCCCGGAAGTGGCGACTCGCTCCGACGAAGTTCGTCCCGTTGTCGCAATGGACGACTTGGGGACATCCTCGGCGCCCAACGAACCTTTGAAAAGCCAATAAAAAGGAATCTGTGGTTAAATCTGAAACAACTTCTAGATGAACCGCTTTGGACGCAAAACAAGCGAAGAGCGCAATGTATAACTTATACGGAGGCCTACCACGAATTTTCAATGTCGTATAGACAGGGCCACAAAAATCGACGCCACATATAGCAAATGGGCGGAGAGCACGGAGACGATCTGCGGGTAAATTTCCCATAATTTGTGTCATTAGTCGAGGCTTACACTTAAAGCAGCGTATGCATGATCGAACTATCTGACTGCAGACCTCCTGAGCGTTTACGATCCAAATACGCTGTCGAAGGAGACTCACAAGGGCTCGTGGACCAACATGAAAATTGGAATGGTGAAGATGCCGAACATAGCTCTGCACAAATTGGGAGCGTTTTGTCAACAACAATGGAAACTTGGCATCGTATGATATAGGAGCATTAGCTACAAGCACTCGCAACAAAGAAAAGTGACACCAAGTCCCCTTGTCTTCATGGATGAATGGATTCAATCGCTGAAGACTTGGGCCAACTCTGGATCCTTTACGAACTTTTTCTCTTTCTTCATGATACTCGTGCTTCTGTAATATCTCGACAATTTTTAGAAAAGCTTCATTATATTCAGTCGGCGACAAAGTTTTTTCAAATACCATACTTTTGTCTTTGCATTTTCTTATGAAGCGGAACATATAAACGAATACCCGAAGCAGTTTAAGGTGTAACGAAAATCCCTCGATGACATCTACCAAATCCAAATTTCTTACTGCAGCGGTCAGTCCGACCGCAGTCTTCTTCGATTCTTGTAGTAGGACTTCTTCATCTAGTTCAAAGTGTGCATTCTGGGGCCAGTTTGCATCTTCCTCTTTTAAAAACGCAGGTCCAGTAAACCATATTGACTGTATAATTTTGTCGACATCACAACCTCTTGATACAATATCTGCTGGGTTTTGTTTCGTTGGAACATGCCGCCACGTAGCTTCACCTGACCACTCTTGAATCTCCGCTACTCTATTCGATACAAATGTGGATAATGAAGATGGATGAGACCGGATCCAATGAAGCGTAACTTCAGAATCCGACCAATAAACAATCCGTTCGATAGGTACCTTTAATAGGGTCTTGATTCTGTGGCAGAGATCTGCGAGAAGGTGAGCGGCACATAACTCAAGCCTTGGGAGTGTTTCAGTCTAAAGCGGCGCTACTTTAGACTTTGAAGTCAACAGCGATATTTTATAACCTTCTGCAGTTTTGCTACGAATGTAGACGCAAGCTCCATAAGCTCTTAAGGATGCGTCAGCAAAGGCATGTAATTGGACCGGTGACATCGGATCGGTATGCACAAACCGGGGAATAGATATTTCCTCTAATTTAGACAATGTAATTTTTATCATATTCCAAGCTGTTTCCAAATGAATAGGAATCGACTCATCCCAATCTAACTTATTAAGCCAAAGTTCCTGCAATAGGATCTTTCCTCTAATTACAATAGGACTTAATAAGCCGAGGGGGTCAAACAGCTTCGATGTCACCGATAGTATGTTCCGTTTTGTCGCTCGGAGAAAGAAACCAGCAGAGTATTATTAGGTATAGCCCCTTTAATATTAATTCTGATAGGCCCAATTATTTTAGAGCATTAGTTATGCTATATTCTCCATGGAGAGATGAACAGGTAGAATTGTTTCAGAGAAATTGTGAGGAGTTTTATCATGAGCACGAGGAGGCTATTAAAGACAACTTTGATAGGTATAATGCCATAGACAGCTTAGAAGACGCGCTCAGAAGGGCCATGGAGGCTGAGGAAAATAGCGAGGAAAATGTAGGGCCTTAGCTTTTCCAGAAATATCTTCTCAAATAAATGTTTTAAACTTAGACGACCGTGTTCAGGAAGTAGATCCGGATAGCAATATCCGGATAATAAAGCTCCCGCCAATTATTTCCCCTGAAAATTTATCCACCTTAGTTAGGTCTCTTAATTTAAAGCAAAAAACTTTCCTTACGCATGTCTTGCACAATGCAAGGATAAATGCTAGTTTCCATGAGTTCGTAGGAGGCGGAGCAGGTGTCGGCAAGAGTAGACTTATATCCACCTTATTCCAGTCCCTTTCCAAGGAGTATAATGGTAGAGTAGGATGCGACCCAACTTCTGTTAAAATACTGCTGTGTGCTCCCACAGGCAAAGCTGCTTTTGGAATCGGAGGCTCCACTCTCCATTCCATGTTCTCTCTCCCTGTAAATCAGGCTGGGTCTGCACTTAGGAGTTTAAGCCCTGATCTGTTAAATACCCTGCGTTCAAGATTTATTGATCTTAAAGTTCTTATAATAGACGAAATTTCTATGGTCGGCGCAACCATGTTTTCCCATCTGGACTCTCGCCTTAAGCAAATTTTCTCCAACGTTGATACTCCCTTCGGAGGCATTTCGGTCATCGTGTTCGGCGATCTTAGGCAATTGCGGCCAGTTTGTGATCGTTGGATTTTCCAGCCGCCGTCGCATGATCCATACAGCGCTATATTTGGATCCCACCTCTGGAGTCCTTTTAGGTTTTCGAGCTCACAGAGATAATGCGACAGCGAGATGACCAGCCGTTTGCAATAGCACTCAACAACATGGCGACCGGCCAAATGTCGTCTGAAGATATTGTCCTACTTAGAGGCCGTACTTCCGTAGAAAGTCAGATTCCAAATGACGCCATTCACCTTTTTTAAAGCAATCAGGACACAGACCGATACAATAGGGAGAAGCTCAACTCGATTCCCACTGATCAGTTCATTTCGGAAGCCATTGACTCTGTAAAATCTGCACATATTAGCTCAGAGCAGGGGAACAGATGTCTGGAACAAGCTAGGGCATTAAAAACATCTGAGACACAAGGTTTGTGTACCTCGCTCATTTTAAAAACCACTGCTAAATACATGATGACGGTCAATGTAGACACATCAGATGGTCTCGTAAACGGAGCCACTGGTGTCCTTAGGGAGATAGGTTTCAACACGTCCAACTCTCCAAACATTCTTTGGATACAATTTTTAGATGATAGTATAGGAGTAGCTGCACGATCAAAGTGCAGTCATCGCCAAGAGGCTTCATGGACCCCAGTAGTTAAGATCATAAAAAGCTTTCAGATTAATTCTAACCAGGCCACAACCATTGACCGAAAGCAGTTTCCAGTGGTACCTGCAGTAGCAATAACTATTCACAAAAGTCAAGGCGCTACGTACAGCAAAGTGGTGGTTCACACTAGTCCTAGCATGCAGAGAGCTGCGCTGTACGTAGCTTGTAGCAGAGCCACAAGTGCAGCAGGTCTCTATATTATTGGACCTTTCGTCCCCCCAAGATCCGCCCAGGGATCGGCTTCCGAGGAAGAGCTCCGAGAACTGCGTTCCACTAAGTTACTGAGTACCCATTTCGATTGTTTACTCAATAGTCCGAACCTTCATGTCTTTTTCCATAATACGGAAAGCTTGCACTGCCACATTAGCGATGTGTGTTCCGATCAGCTAATGCTTAAGTCTTCCATTCTGTGCTTCGTTGAGGCTTCCACATACTCAAATGAATCATACGAAATTCCTGGCTTCGCCACAGCAGTGCGACTAGATTGCCAGTCAGTAGCTAACGGAGCTCGACCAAAAAGAGGCATTCTCGTATTCGTTCGAAACGAACTCTTTGAGAATGTCAGTCTTTGTTCAAGTGGTCGCTTTCTGGCTAATTCCTCAAATATAGCCTCTCCAGTGTTCGAGTTTGCCATCTTTAGGTACCGGTCTTTAGGGATTGTAGTTATTTATAAAAGTCCGACCTATCCGTTGTTAAAGTTTGAAACAGAGTTTAAGGAGTTATTTCAGCGGCACACATTTTTAAATAGTAATAGTTTAGTGTTAGGAGATTTCAATTTATGCCTTCACTCCATCTCTGGCTGCTGTAGGAGAGTTTTTGATTTTCTAGCAGATGTAAAAGGGTTTAGTTCGTTGCTAGATTTGGACTCGTCGACAACCAATTGCAATACGCATATTGATTGGGCGTTTTCAAATATTTTCGATAATAGGGCCACTGCGCGCACATTTGATACAACATATAGCTACCACAGTGGTATATTAGTTAGCGTTAGGGAGGCTGAATAGGTAGGGAAAATTGACCAATTAATAATTTATTTATAGAATGTATATATCTAAGTTAAACAAAAAACAAAAACCCAAAAAAATTAAATAGTTGCATGCACAATTTTTTTTATAGTATGAATATTTAAATTAACCAAAAAACAAAAAACCAAAAAAAATTAAATAGTTGCATGCACAATTTTTTTTATAGTATGTATATATATATTTAATATAAACAAAAAATCAAAAAACAAAAAAATTAAATAGTTGCATGCTAAATTTTATTTATAGTAACTAAATTAAACCCTAAAAAAAAATTAAATAGTTGCATGCAACATTTTTTTATAGTATGTACATATATACTTAAATTAAACTAAATTTTTTTTTTATTAAAAAAAAACCCCAAAAAAAGAAAATATAATTAGTAAGGTCAAATAAGTATTAGTAGTATTAGTAGTAAGTACATAAGTATGCCTTCCGTATGTTACGGATAAACTAAATTTTGGGGAACATGGAGATTCCAAACTTGAATAAAGTTTGGCAACTCAAGTCGACTCGTAGGTCCCCAAATTTTATTTTGGTTTGAAAGACCCCGTTGCAAATCAACGGCCTCCACGTGGTGTTCCCTGGTTACCGATTTTAACATAAAAATCGGGAGCTAATTCGAGCGGCGAAAAACATACAAGACGGATTATTTATATTAAGTTGATTAGCTGAGTAACGGGTATCTAATAGTCGAGGCACTCGACTATAGCGTTCTCTCTTGTTTTTTATTTAGTTTTATAAATTTTTCACAATTTTTTGTATTATGAATTTGATTTAAAATTGTAATACCCCCTCTCTTACCACTGGTGGGGGAGAACTAAGGTGTTTTATTTTTTAGTAACCCTTGTGTTACGAACAAAGGCAATAACTTTTACAATAAAAAGGGTTTTTGCAAAAAAATTTGTTTTAGTTACTTGACTGTCACACGGGTCAAGATTTATGTTTTAAAAAAACCTCGCAACCTGAGCTTCGATAGCGTGTTTCAAAAATTGAGGTTTCCGTTCGTATATTAGCGACACAAACCGACACTGAGATAGCTGATTATAATTGTACTGGGACGAACGACGTTAAATACGTTAAGTTATATCCTACCGACTGCGCCAATAACAAATTCGGGATTTAGCACTTTGAAAAAAATATATAATTTTTATTTATCAAAATAGTGTAAACGCGAACTGGGAGAGATAGGTCTGCTCCTTACAAGATTCAACTTAAAACTCCAACTTAAAAACTAAGCTGGCGCTTATCAAACCTTCGATTGGGAGAAAGAACTTTATTGATAAATTGAGAGTGTCCAAAATGAGAGCACTGAGCAAGAGAGCGATCTAGGTTTGAGCTGCGTCTGCAATTTTACAGTATTGGGGGATAAAAGCTTTTTGGAGTTTGGGGACATTTGTATATAATGCAAGAAGATGTTTACATTAATTGGTCAGTCGTGGGAGCCGACAATTTGGGGTTCTTTCATTTGTTTATAACTCAAGAGGATGTTTATATTAATTGGCGACTCTTGGGAGCCGATGATTTTGGGTGTGACAAATGCGTAATGTACATATGTTTATGTGGTAGATATGTGGGTGTGTGTGTATGTTACTTTATGTGGTAGATATGTGGGTGTAGGTATGCTACTATATAGATGATGACTGCCCCCCTGCCCTTTTCACAAAGCCCACCGGCTTGAACGCTTTGACGAGGTTTATTCGTGTGCGTTGCTGGTATAATTTAATTTTAATTTATTGTTAATTTATTGTTAAGTTTAATTTAGTTAAGTTTTTAATTTTAAGTTTTAAAAAGAAATCAAAATCAGCCGCCGCTCAATTATTGTAGTTCACAGAGTCAGAGAGAGAGAGAGAGAGACAGTGCGAGAGAATGCATTCGGTGTTCAATGCTTGTGTATAATTTGTTGGAATTATTATTCCTACTTTAGGCTAATGTAACTTTTTTAGAATTGACCTAGAGCTTCAGTAAAACCACCATATGAATCCTTAAAGTTTCAGGATTCCCTCGATAAATTTTCATATTGCTAATTGACTTAGATCAGTGTTTTTTTGCCGTTAGGAAAAAATGAGGAAGATTCTTAGATTTTCAAAAATCGATAAAAAATAGCCAATATTAAAATATCCAATATTAAATTAAATAGAATCTTTATTAAATTAAATTTTGGCCATCGCATCGATTGATTAACGCGTTTAGCGTCCAGATTTTTTTTATAGAAATTTGGGGGTTTCTTAGCAAATCAGTTTAGTGTTATAAGAATTGAATGGTAAAAAATTTTAATAGGGTCATTTAATTAGTTTAGGCTATGCGTTGATTCTTAGTTTTCAATGAACAGTTTTATATATATAGATGATGATGACTGCCCCCCTGCCCTTTTCCCAAAGCCCAGCGGCTTGAACGCTTTGACGGGGTGTATTCGTGTGTGTTGCTGGTATAATTTAATTTTAATTTATTGTTAATTTATTGTTAAGTTTAATTTAGTTTTAAGTTTTTAATTTTAAGTTTTAAAAAGAAATCAAAATCAGCCGCCGCTCAATTACTGTAGTACACAGAGTCAGAGAGAGAGAGAGAGAGAGAGAGAGAGAGTGCAAGAGAATGCATTCGGTGTAATTATTATTCCTACTTTAGGCTAATGTTACTTTTTTAGAATTGACCTAGAGCTTCAGTAAAACCACCATATGAATCCTTAAAGTTTCAGGATTCCCTCGATAAATTTTCATATTACTAATTGACTTAGATCAGTGTTTTTTTGCCGTTAGGAAAAAATGAGGAAGATTCTAAGATTTTCAAAAATCGATAAAAAAAAATAAATATTAAAATATCCAATATTAAATTAAATAGAATCTTTATTATGTAGAGGACTAAATGTTGGCCAAAAATCGCATCGATTGATTAACGCGTTTAGCGTCCAGATTTTGTTGTTTAGAAATTGAGGGTTTTTTGCCACTGGAAGAAAATGGGGGCATGTTTGTGGCCAAAATAAATCTTTGCAAATCAGTTTAGTGTTTTAAGAATTGAATGGTAAAAAATTTTAATAGGGTCGTTTAATTAGTTTAGGCTGTGCGTTGATTCTTCGTTTTCACTGAACAGTTTTATATATATAGATGATGACTGCCCCATGCCCTTTTCCCAAAGCCCAGCGGCTTGAACGCTTTGACGGGGTTTATTCGTGTGTGTTGCTCCGAAGGTCCGCAAAAGCACGGAATTGTATGGCACAACCCAACGACCCCATCCATTGGGGATCTTCGCCGATATTCGGGATAACCATCATTTTCTGTAATAGTTTCCTTAAGAAACTTTTTAGGAAATTTTTTTGTGCATTTACCTTCTTTTAACATGGCGAATTAATATTTAATACACTACATGGCCCATGTATCATGTTAGTCTTAACAATCTCATGCAGCAAAGGATCCTTTTGTAAATCAGGAATTTCTGCACAAATGTAAGAATCGATTTGATTAGGCATAATTTTAATCTTTAACTATATAAGTATGTGTACGACCATAATGCCGAACATAAGTCATGGCATCTTGTGTCTTTTCATGCATATATCGAGGTGAACCTGTAAAAGTAGATGGCAAAATAATCATTTGACCAAGTTGAGCCACATCCGCATCACCACTACCAATAGCGTCTTGAAGATGAATATAACTTTCTGCTCACAACTTTTTTTGATTTGCTCGAATAAAATAAAGCCGCTCTGTTTCAATTTTTGCATACATATCAACCAAAAATTGAATAAACAGAGCTCTAAAATAATGCAAGTGGTTGGCTTCACTTTCTCTAAGCATTATTCTATAACTGTAAAAGTTCATGGCAGAGATAGTCTTTTTTAGATCAATATTTTTAATAGGGTCACTTTGAGGTATATTTACTAAATAACCGTCCTCTCCGTAGCAAAAAAGTAATGGATATTGTAGGCAGTCATTAGATCGATGAAGTTCACAGATTCGTTTAAGTTTTTTATTATGACTCTCAATAACAATGTCTCGATTTTGAAATTGTTGGTTAACTAATACCAATGCTACTTGAGTTGTTTGAGGTGCATTATAACGACCTTTATGAGCCATTGGTAGCATTTTATCAGCGTTAATGACCATTTTGAAGTCTTTGCAATCTTTCGGAACTTTATTAAGAGCAGTTTTAAAATCTTTAACGTATGAATTGCATCTATGAAGCATAGACTGCAGTGATTTTATTAAGCCGTGTTTATTATCAGTTTTATATATAGATGATGACTGCCCCTGCCCTTTTCCCAAAGCCCAGCGGCTTGAACGCTTTGACGGGGTTTATTTGTGTTTGTTGCTGGTATAATTTAATTTTAATTTATTGTTAATTTATTGTTAAGTTTAATTTAGTTTTAAGTTTTTAATTTTAAGTTTTAAAAAGAAATCAAAATTTTTTGCCGTTAAGAAAAAATGAGAAAGATTCTTAGATTTTTAAAAATCGATCAAATCCGGCCAGAGTACAGTTAAATTTGTAGAAAACACTGGAGACGAAACGGGACTGGGAGTTGCCGCCGGGATTTTGTTTACGGGATCACGTGGTCTGGGTCTCCACCTCTACGTAGCGTAGATCACTCGGAAGCGTAATGTCAACAGGCCGACACCAATTAGCACCCAGGTAGCTTTTCCGGTCTGGCAAGCGTTCGTATTGCACAGAGTAAGCCTCGGAAGCGCAATACGGGAACTTGTCTGACGCGGACGAGCACGCGTACAGCCTCCCAAAAAAGGTAACAAGTTAGAAGCCAGTAACTATAGAGGCATTTCTAAGTTGTCAGCTTTTTACTAAGCTTTTTAAATTACTCATTACTCCTCATTTGCAGCATCTTTGTAGATCAATCATTTCTCCGTGTCAACACGGATTTATTAAACGTAGATCCACAATCACAAACCTTCTAGAGCTTACTACAATTGTGATAAAGGGCTTCAAGGGCATTTGACACAGTATATCACCTACTAATTGTTCGATAAAATGACCTGTTAGGCTTTCTCCTTATATGGATCTCAAGTTATCTGAATGGCATCCAACTTGGTCCGCTTCTTTTTCCCTTACTTATTAACGATCTTTCTCAATTATAAGTCATTCTTATTTACGCAGATGATGTTAAATTAGCCTACAGTATGAGGACATTTTTTGCCATTTAGACTTCCGATCCGATACAAATTTCAAAACAATTGACAAGATAATTTACTAAATTTAAAAGGCTCTAAGTGCAAGCTGATGACTTATTATCGGGTCAATCCGAAATACGCGATTTACACGTTAAGTGGAATAGATCTTGGCGTTCTTTTGGACCGTAGACTAAAGTTTTCTAATCATATTTTATCCATGGTTACCCTTAGTTTCATATCTCGCGTCTATCTTCTCACGAGGTAAAAGCTTTGCTCTGTTTAAGCTTTGCTCTGATTTTGATATTCTTAAAAATTGAAATTTCGGATTTTGGATGGAATAATATTTTAATAGTTTAGCGGAAAATCGACTGAAAAAATTCAAACCTTGAGTTATGTATTATATGTCGTTGAAAAGGTGCTGATTTCAATTTATTTACTAAATTTGCCTGCACTATACTTTAAAAATAAAAACCTAAAGTATATGGAAATTTGCTTGCTTATTCTTAACCCTAACGATTTTTTTTAATTTTCACTTAAGTGAAGTTTCTCAACTTGGTGATGTTATCATACAATTTGATAGAAAAACAAGAGAGAACGCTATAGTCGGGTGCCCCCGACTATCAGATACCCGTTACTCAGGTAAAGGGAGTGCGAGGGAGATGGAGATAGAAACTTTGATCACGCATAACTTTTTAACGAATGGTCCGATTTGAAAAATTTCTTCTACATTTCGATAGGTATTGATAAACACAATAAAACTGCATTTTTACTTTTACGAAATATTTAAATTTTTAAAATCGTATATAGGCGATTGTGGGCGTTAAAGGGGGCGTGGCACCATTTTCTGCATGCAAAATGCCAATCTTCTAGCTTTTATAGTTTCCGAGATCTCAGCGTTCATACGGACGGACAGACAGACGGACAGACGGACATGGCTATATCGACTCGGCTAGTGACCCTGATCAAGAATATATATACTTTATAGGGTCGGAAACGCTTCCTTCTAGCTGTTACATACTTTTGCACGAATACAATATACCCTTTTACTCTACGAGTAACGGGTATAAATAGAAACAATTTAATTTTAAAATAAATAATTTTTAAAACCTTAGTGTACCAAATAATGAAAAAAAAAAATGAAAAAATGAAAGCTCGAAATGGCTTAAAACTTATGCTAGGAAATAAAGCGAGAAACAGAAAAACAAATAATTATAAATTTCGATGGATCTATTGGCAACCAGAAGACCTACTCGTAATTATACCCTTGCAGAGGGTATTATAATTTTGGTCAGAAGTTTGTAACGCCGTGACGGAGACGATTCCGACCCCATAAAGTATATTCTTGATCAGGATTAAAACAGGAGTCGATATAGCCATGTCCGTCTGTCCGTCTATCCGTCTATCCGTCTATAGCGATCTGAAACTTTCACTGTCGTCCTAAAACATGTGTACGCAGATCAAGATTGAAAATCATAGGAACAATAGAATATAACTTGCAAGAATAGAAGATATTTCGCGCAATGTAAAAGCTATTGACATAAGTCTTTCTAAATCTTATTTTTTTATGCATACCTTGATCAGGTTAAAAGCGCGTGCCGATCGGACGTCTATATACATTAGTTCCCATAGGAACAATAGGCCGAAATTGGTTAAAATTTAATGATCTTTTAGGATATTTAGCGCAGTAGATAAGCTATTGACATGAATCTTACAAATCGTATTTTTTAAGTATACCTTGATCAGGGTAAAAGCGGGTGCCGATTATAGCTTCTATATAGCTCCCATAGGAACAATAGCGTGAAATCGGTCCAAATTTGAAGTTTTTCAGAATATTTCCAAGTCTTATTTATTTACGCATATCTTGATCAGTAAAAGCGGTTGGTGATCGGACGTTTTCTACGAACTAGTTTGAGCGGACAACATTTTGATAGGTTCTCGTGTTTTTTTTAAATGCTAAACCTTTAATATTATTTAATTATTATTAATTTACCGATAACTAAAATAATATTACAATATTTATACCCTTGCAGAGGGTATTATAATGTTGCTGAAAATGTGCAACGCAGTGAAGGAGACATCTCCGACTCTATAAAGTATATACATTCTTGATCAGGATCGCGTCCTGAGTTGATATAAGCATGTCCGTCTGTCCGTCTGTCTGTCTGCCTGTCCGTCTGCCTGTCCGTCTGTCTCTTTCTACGCGAACTAGTCTTTCAGTGTTAAAGATAGTTCGTTCCTTTGCACGCAGTATATAAGTCGGACTGGCCGAGATCGGCCGACGATATCCTATAGCCGCCATATAACTGATTGATCGGAAATGCCATAGCTTTAGTGTTTGTAAAGTTGGGAAGTTTGGATTTTCTATTGGTTTTATTTTGTTTTTAAAGTAAGGAAGGTGGGATTTTTTTATGAGTATTAATAATTATGACTAATTTTGGAGAATATAATTTGCAGAATATTCTGCAACGGTATATCAACTTCAGCTCCGCCCGAAGTAAGCTTTCCTTTCTTGCCTTTATTTTACTCTTTGAGCTTCAGGATTAAAGACCTACAAGAATCACGTACAATAGTACGACATTGGATTGCCCGAAAAGAATTGGGGATGCATTGCGATTAAGGCCTAATGAAATTTGTCTATGTAAAGAGGAAAATCGTTTTTATGCCTAATAAATTTGTACACAATAAATATGATATATTAAAAATATAGGTTAAAACGTAACTAAAATCGGTCTCTTATAGGATCAAAGGATATTGTTCAGACGAACTCTAATAATAACAAGAAAAGAAGCAAACTTCGGCATGCGGAAGTTTATATACTCTTGCAGTTATAACAATTATTCATTGTATTTATTTGGTCAGAAAGAAAATGACAGCTATCAAATGGCGTAAATTGGACTTATCTTCTTATCATGTTATTATATACTAAACGAACCTATTTAATTTTATCTGATTGTTGCTAGTTTCAGTGATATTTATACCCTTGCAGAGGGTATTATAATTTTGGTCAAAACTGTGCAACGCAGTGAAGGAGACATCTCCGACCCTATAAACTATATATATTCTTGAACAGGATCACCTCCTGAGTTGATATAAGCACGTCCGACTGTCCGTCTGTCTGTTTCTACGCGAACTAGTCTCTCAGTTTTAAAGATATCGAATTGAAACTTTGCACACACCCTTCTTTCCTTTGCACGCGGTATATAAGTCGGAACGGCCGGGATCGGCCGACTATATCCTATAGCCGGGAAGTTGGGGTTTTCTATGGGTTTTAGTGTTGGCAAGTCAATCCGACATATCAAATTTTACAAGGATCGGCCGACTATATTCTATAGCTGCCATATAACTGAACGATTGAAAATGCCTTAACTTTGGTGTTTTTTTTAAAGTTAGGAAGTTGGGATTTATATAAGTGTTAAAAATGCATCATATGTATAATTTTGGAGAATATAATTAACAGAATATTCTGCAAGGGTATTTGAACTTGGGATTAAGCGCTTATTATATAAAAGCTATATTTCTTTAAAAGCTATTACTGAGGAAAATTCCATCATGATGACTATATGGTGTTTCATATGTGAGGGAGAGAGTTTCCGGCATTCGAGCATCCGTGAATAGTGTTTTGTTGTTAGAGAGCTGTTTGTTCCAAAAAGGTTATACGCATTTAAAATTGCCTCCAGAGAATCAGTTCTTAAGGATCTGCAAATATTAAAATCTCCTGTTCAGTTGTGTCCCCTTGTATTACGTCAACGAGGGGTCATTGTACGAAAGGTTCCCAGGCAAAGGCATACACAAAAGGATAAATTCAAAGCGTTATAATTATTCTGATTCCAAGATTAAGAAGTGTATGATAAAGTGCAAATTTCGTTAGATTGGCGGTGTGCGTTCAGCGTTGTTCGACCGTGCAGACTGTTGCTTCTGATTGGGTTCCCTTTTTCTCTGCCCTACACAGGTCCAGATGAGCGAACGATCAGCTGATCGGTTCGCTCTCAAACTATTGTGACAAGCAGTAAACTGAACATGCCGCCCGCCAATGCTAGACCTAGCATGAGACATCCTGGCTTTTCCGGGTCCTCCAGGCTGTGGTAATCATAAGAGAGCTCGGATGCGTATCCTCGGTATCTAATATGGGGAGATGAGAGCAAGATGTGTGCGCAAGATACAGTCTATAAATCGAGGGATACAAGTGAGTGCCCCTGCTTAGTTTTAACTGTCACCACCCGCACCAGTGCGTCCGTCCCTGGGTGCAACTCCATAACACGCCCGAGCAACCATTGCGATGGAGGGAACCTGTCGTCCTTGATAATGACAAGGTCGTTAAGCTGAAAGCTTTCGGTCTCCTTACACCACTTTGGCCTTTACTGAAGATGCGCTAACCAGTCACGACTTCAAGCCTTCCAGAAATGTCGTATCATCGTCTGCTGGATGAGTAACTGCTCTGCGAAGGATCTGTATTGAGCATTTCTAAATCGTCTGGGTAAGCCGTAAGAGAGCAAAGCGGCCTTGAGTTGAGACACGCTTCTATGCTTACGAGCACCGTAGACAACTCTTCGTAGGTAAGCCGACGATCTGCAATGACTCTCTTTAGATGGTGTTAACCGACTTTACATTGGCCTCCCAACGCCCACCAAAGTTAGGTGACAGAGGAGGATTGAAGTGCCATGTTGTGCGCTGCGATGCAAGCTTGGTGGCGATGAGCTTCTCGTAATCCGCTTAAAGCTGACCGTACACCGTCTTCATTACATTGTCTGCACCAACAAAGTTGGTACCGTTGTCACTGTAAAGGTGTTGAGCCGTAATAGTTGGTCGCGTTCTGAAGCAGCGAACTCATTTCCGTATGACCCTTCGAACTGCTTGCCGTCCTGTCAGGATCCAAAAACGCTGACGCGCGTGTGCCAAAGTCAACTGCGCGCCGCCGTGCAGGGTTAGATAGTGAGAGTGACGTATTACTAATTCGGTGAAATGATGAGAGCTTGGCAGGATTATCGGATGACGACGTTCGTGCGAAAAACTAGAATGGCGAAGTCGTCCCCTCACCCGCAAGATGCCTTCCTCTAATATCGGCGACAAATTTAATAATCTGCTCCGCGAGGGCAACCGTTTGGAGTTCCTTACTGCAGACAAGTCGGTTGCGAACGATTCGCGCTGTACGATACGCACGACGGCTAATAAAGCGTAGTCGAGCTCTTCAGTAATTAAGGGCCCAAGGCGTCTGTCTACCTTGCCGGACGCGTTGTCCTTGAAGCGCATGATGTAGCCTGTGACTCGTAAAGCCTGGCTGAGTGTTGAAAATCTCTCAAGAAACGACGGTTGCGGGACTGCATGGTGAACGGGCATTTTGGCCACCTTTGCCTTTAAAGCGGCGTCGTTAATGCCAATTTGACCGAAATCTTTCGATGGCCAACAGCCTTGATTGCGTACGAGCCACTCTGGCCTCGCCACCACAGCTCGAAGTCCTTTAGCTCGATGGGAGTGAGACCGCGTGTAGCGCAATCCGCTGGATTCTCGGTAGTGCTAACGTGCCTCCACTGAATTGGCGAGGAATGATCCAAAACGAAGGCGACTCTATTCGCAACAAAGTCTTCCATCTATTGACGTCTCCATGCAACCAGTGCAGCACAATTGTAGCATCCGTCCAATAGAAAGTCTGGACCAGAATGGAGCTCAGACACTTAGCCATAGTTAGCCACCTATCCCATTTGATGGCCAATACCGCTCCACTTAACTCTGTTCGAGGTATAGTTAAGGGCTTGGCGGTAGTCACCTTTGATTTTGCAGCCATCAGAGATGTATAGCATCTTCCGTCCTGATGCTCTACTCTTAGGTACACAGCAGCTGCATAAGATGTGGAAGATCCGTCGCAAAATGCATGCATCTGCACTGACGATATTGAAGATGGGGTGTAATGGATCCACCGATCTATGCTTATCTCGCCGATCCTCAGTAAGTTGTCTCGAAATACTCGCCATCGCTCTGCGATATTATCAGTCCAGAACCGTCTGCGTGCCATCTGCCTGCTTTGTCTTGGTCATGCTAACCTCCTTCAATATAAGCTTTCCCGAGATGATGACCGGCGCAATGAGACCGAGCGGGTCAAACAACCTTGCTATACTGGATAGGATCATCCCCTTTGTGGAGCTGACTGGCATCTCGAAGTTGATCTGGTATTTAAAACAGTCCTTGTTTGGGAGCCAATACATTCCTAAGCCTTTATAGGATCTGTAGTGTCCCAACTTAACAGAGTCTGAGTGCAATGGTACTCTGACGGAATCGAGAGCAAAAGTCTTGAATCGTTGCTGGCCCACTTTGCGCGGATTCCATGTGCGCGGATTTTATAGCACCCGATACCTGAAACCGTTTATCCTCTGCCTCATCTATAGTATGTCCTCCAGATATAATGTCGTCTACATATATTTCGTTCATCAGCACCTCCTCGGCCTTAGGAAATGAAAGCTGATCATCCTTTGCCAGCTGTTGAATAACTCTAATAGCTGTGAACGGTGCTGAAGCCGTCCCAAAGGTCAATGTCGATAACGCAAAAACATTGATGGCTCCATCCGCCGCCCTCCATATAATCCGCTGATATTGGGCGTCTTCTGGGTGAACATCTATACAGCGATACATCTTCTGTATATCCGCCGTGAAAACAAAACGATATTTCCGCCAGTTGAGTATAAACCGATGACATGTCGTTCTGCAAAGTGGGTCCGATACAAAGTATATCGTTCAATGATCTCCCGTTACTAGTTCTTGAGGAGGCATCGAATACGATTCTTGGTCGAATGGAGTTCCTCCTTGAAGACCGCATGGTGCGGAAGCACGCATGGTGCGGAAGCACGCATGAAGCTACATGCATATTCGAAGATGTGCGCTTCATTAGACTGTTCTCACTGCCCACAGCAGGTGCTATTGCTCAAGCGAAAAGTACTCCTCGATCTCCTCAACATATTTGTTCCACCGCTCCGGATTGTTCGACAGACGACTTTCCAATTGCATAAACCGATTCAGCGCTATTTGATGAGATCTCCCCAATACCATTGTTGGATCCAAATATGTTTTAAAGGGCAATCGTACTACGTAGCGGCCATCCGATCGACGTGCATGCGTTTCCTGGAAAAATGTTTCGCACCATGTATCCTCCTCCGTTTCCGTAGAACGATCAGGAACCTACTCGACTTCACAAAATCGCTTGAGCAATGACTCCGTGTCCAAAGTTACTCGATGCCAGCGTAGTTCGGAAGATTTTTTAACTCCTTCTGCTTGCCCAGATAGTATCCATCGCAAACGGGTATTTTGAGCTATGGATTCATCGGGAAATCCAATCTTCGTGTCTGGCAACATGATTTGTGCCAACAGGTCCACTGCCAAGATGAGATCAACTTGTTTCGATCTGTAATAATTTGGATCAGCAAACGGGAGCCCTTGGATGTGATCCCATCTTTTCGGCGAGAAGCTGAGACTGGGGAGGCAGGATGTTACGGAATTGAGCACATATGCGAAATCAACATCTAAAGAAAAATAGGAATTAATAATACTGTTGATTTCAAAGTTGACCGTATACTTGCAACGACGACCGCCCCCTTATCCTACCCCAAAAATGGATGCTCTGACGGCAGATCGTTTCAAATGAAGGAACTGAACAACGTGTTCAGATACTATGGTTGCCCCGGATCCTTGATCGACGAGATCGACGTTTATTACTGCTTGCAGGCCGTTGGTCGGGTTTCGTATCATAATACGAGCCGTAGCGAGAAGTACATTTTTCGAGGAAAGGTTAGATGGCGTCGCCGAATGACATCTGTAAGATGCGTGCGGATTTTGATCCGACCTGGACTGTATGTTGTGTGCAGACACTGTTTCCCTGGATGCCAGCGTCACAAACTGCGGTGTCAGAGGCCGGGCAGGATGCGATTGAGCAACGATGTAGCAACGTATGATGGCGCTGACCACAAACCTGACAGCACTGGTTGCTGGTGCAGCGAGACAGGGCATGCGACTTGCTCAAGCAATTGACGCATAATTTAGCCCTACTGACTATATCCTTGCGCTTGTAACAGTCCAGCGCCAAGAAAGTTGGACAGCGACGCAGGATGTGGTCACCGCCACAGTGATAACAAGGGTTATTCGAATGCCTTGCACTCAAGGCATTATGCACTCGCACGCGTTTGATCGGGTCTGTTGAACCTGGGCCCGCATTGGAGTCGTACGACGAGCTTCGATTCTCAATCGCATCCATTACGACTAGCCGATCGTTCAGAAATGATTCCAAGTTCCTATAAGATGGAACCGTTGAAGAGCTTCCTTGGTGGTGCTCCCAAGCGTTGTGGGTCTCCTTGGGCAGCTTCGATGCTACGTATTGCGCCAGCCAGAGCTGCGATTCCTCGTCCAAGGCTTGAACGCGGCGGAATGCAGCTAAGCAAACATTGACCGTGCTTAGCATCGACCGCAGAGAGTCGGTGCTGTCCTTTTGCAATCTGGGCAGCGCATAGATCGCGTTCATATGGTGTGGGAAAACGAGGAAGGGCTTGTTGTACCTTTTGATCATCATTCCCCAAGCCACTGCATAATTTACATCCGTGAGCTGCATCTGTCGAATGTCATTATCACGACTGATGGGCAACGACGCCTTGAGAAAGTGCACTCTTTTGATATTGCTCATGTTGCTGTTGTTATGAATTAGACTTGTGAAGGCGTCGTAATAGCCTGGCCAGTCCACACACGCACCGGAAAATTTAGGCACCGACATTTGCTGCATGTTTACTCGCAACTCCGGGTCGGCGTTCCCGGCGGCTGCTGTCGGCGTAGTATTTTCTGGTCCAAGCCTGTCGAAGTCTTCGGCGAGGGCGCAATAAGCGTCCATATAACGCTCCTCGAATTCTGATTGGAAATTCTTCGTGGCGTAACTTGAATCACTAAATCCATCCAAATTAACGATCACCGAGTGCGTCTCCCCAAAAGCGTTCCGTATTTCCTCCACTTGGTCCAGCCTTTTTTTGAGATAAATTTTAGTTTTCCTCGCCTGCGAATCTTTCCTAAAATTCTGAAACACAGACCTGAGAGCTTGATGTCGATCTGATTGCAGATTCACCAACATGTCCAAATCATCCGACTCAGGTTTCATGTTGCCAAGTGTAAGACTAAGGCCTGCGCAACTCACCACCCCGAATAATTATGTAATAGATAAATCTGTAATACTTGTCTCGCACACAACTTGGTAACTCATTCAGATTGCATACCAGAACCACACCACAAAGAGGAAGGGAAGAGATAATGGCGCTTTGCAAAGTCCGGGTTGCCGTTGCTGCGCTTATGTATCGACGTCTTCTTTGCACTGCTTCGTTGAGCCGGCGTGTCGATCTGACGCAGCCGCGATTAACCTTTTACTTAATTAACCTTTTTATACCCGTTACTCGTAGAGTAAAAGGGTATATTGTATTCGTGCAAAAGTATGTAACAGCTAGAAGGAAGCGTTTCCGACCCTATAAAGTATATATATTCTTGATCAGGATCACTAGCCGAGTCGATCTAGCCATGTCCGTCTGTCCGTCTGTCCGTCTGTCTGTCCGTCTGTCTGTCTGTCTGTCTGTCTGTCTGTCTGTCTGTCCGTATGAACGCTGAGATCTCGGAAACTATAAAAGCTAGAAGATTGGCATTTTGCATGCAGATTCTAGGAGTTCCTACGCAGCGCAAGTTTGTTTCAAAATGGTGCCACGCCCCCTTTAACGCCCACAATCGCTTATATACGATTTTAAAAATTTAAATATTTCGGAAAAGTAAAAATGCAGTTTTATTGTGTTTATCAATACCTATCGAAATGTAGAAGAAATTTTTCAAATCGGACCATATGTTTAAAAGTTATGCGTGATCAAAGTTTCCATCTCCATCTCCCTCGCACTCCCTTTACCTGAGTAACGGGTATCTGATAGTCGAGGCAACCGACTATAGCGTTCTCTCTTGTTTTAATTAACCTTTTAGGAACTATATTTTGCTTTGCAGGGTCCCCTCATGGGCCACAATGTACAGTTGTGTCCCCTTGTATTACGTCAACGAGGGGTCATTGTACGAGAGGTTCCCAGGCAAAGACATACACCAAAGGATAAATTCAAAGCGTTATAATTATTATGATTCCAAGATTAACAAGTGTATGTTAAAGTGCAAATTTCGTTAAACCGTGCAGACTGTTGCTTTTGATTTCCCTTTTTCTCTGCTCTCGCCCTACAAAGGTCCAGATGAGCGAACGATCAGCTGATCGGTTCGTTCTTAAACTATCGGGACAAGCAGTAGTAACTGAACATCTCCTAATATTACCACTTTATTATTATCTATTCTGCGCACTTTTTCGACGTCAGCTTTAATTTCATTTCGAAATCTTGTAATGGGAAATCTAGGACTCCTATATACAATTAAAAATGATGTATCAAGAAATTTAAATGCAATTGATTGATAGTTGCTCATCGGGCTTATTGATTTAGTTGTTTCGAACAAAAATACAACATTTTGCGAAGTACTCTGCTTAGGATAGATGAGTATTCCGTTCTTCCCAACACCATTCAAACGATTGCTATCTATTCTCCTTACAATATCAAAATCCGTTATATTGACTCTTTATGTGGAAGAGTCCAGGTTTTAACAAAACATAAAAAGTTTGCGGAACAAATAATTTTGTCGTTGGCAATATCTTTGCATAATAATGAGATGGCATCATTTCTATTGACCGCGAATTCGTATTGACCTGGCTATGGCCCCTAACCGTAGGATCTGAAAACTAAATCTAGGGAAGCCGTTAAGCATGCAATGATGTATCAAGAAATTTAAATGCAATTGATTGATAGTTGCTCATCGGGCTTATTGATTTAGTTGTTTCGAACAAAAATACAACATTTTGCGAAGTACTCTGCTTAGGATAGATTAGTATTCCGTTCTTCCCAACACCATTCAAACGATTGCTATCTATTCTCCTTACAATATCAAAATCCGTTATATTGACTCTTTATGTGGAAGAGTCCAGGTTTTAACAAAACATAAAAGTTTGCGGAACAAATAATTTTGTCGTTGGCAATATCTTTGCATAATAATGAGATGGCATCATTTCTATTGACCGGGAATTCTTATTGACCTGGCTATGGCCCCTAACCGTAGGATCTGAAAACTAAATCTAGGGAAGCCGTTAAGCATGCAATGGTCTATTTGCATTAATTGGCCAGTTGCACCATTTATTAGTCCGTCATTTGTGTCTATATTGACGGTAACCATATACATTGCCGTTGTGTTGAACTTAAGAATATATGCTTAGCCCTGGGTTTCTGAGGTTTTCATATTTTGGACCATTCTTAACGTCCTGACCCTATTGCTTTCTGATATATTGCTGATTTAACAGTATCTATGGCAGTTGAAAAAAACTCTTCAGTCTGAATTTGGGCAACCTCATCATTACAGCAGAACAAACGAATTGCTTCATCAGCAACCTCGGTGGGTGTGAAACAACTCTTTGCCTAAGAAGCTCTACATCTGCATATGTCATATTGGCCTCGGACATATTATTTAATGCTAATGTTATTACTATTTTCTAGGTATATCCACCGATCCCCAACTGGGCTAAGCTGCTTCAGATCTCCAAACACTATTATTGATTTTCCACAAAAAATTAGATCTTGAGTTCTAAAAATTTGTTGAAGTCTTTGATCTAAATACCCAAGCATTTTCGATCCGACCATGGAAATTTCATCTATAATAATTAATTGGATGTCAATTAACTTACAATGCATAGTGTTTACAGAATCATTAAATAAGGGTCTTAACGGACCCGAAGATTGATTAACAGGAAGGGAGAAAACAGAATGAAGCGTAAGTCCTCCAATCGCAGAAGCAGCTTTTCAAGTAGGAGCACAAAGTAAAACCTTTGCAGAATCAGTTGCCTCAGGAAGCTTATTCGCCCGCCACGTTATTGACTTATATATTGTTGAAATCAGCCTACTTTTTCCGACTCCAGCACCTCCACCAACATATTTATAAAAAAATTATTATTACATAGGAGTAATACTGGCGTTTCATAAAGTTAAGCGACCTAGTAGGGGAGCAAAAAAAAAATTTGCAAGTCTTGAAGAACCCTCTCCAATTCCATATAATCAAACAAATCGTATTGCTCTTTGTTGGCCTTGATTATTTAAAAATTATTTCTGAATGTTCTTTCTTTGTCACTTAAAATAAGTTCCGACTCCTCAAGAAAACCATTACATGCTCTCTAAAATAATCAGATGGGGAAGAGTTTAAGCTAAAGCCTTTTCACACTACCAGTCCCATCTAGAAGTGCGAAACATTGTTCAGCAATGGCGTTTTCATCATCTGGTTCCAAGTAGATCGGTTCATCATAATCTTCGTTGGACAAATCGGTTCGAGAGTTTGACTCGCCAAATTTGTACCAAGCCGCAAATTCTGCAAGACATATTGACTCTAATTGTTCATGCCGATCAAGTAAGTTTTTCTCAAAGATATCACTGGATGTTAAGGAATTTTCTTTATTGTTATAATTTTTCTTCTAAGTTAAGTCAAGATGAATTTAACACTTGTTCCCTTAACCATTTAATGTTTAATTTGAAACGATTACTTTGTTATCGATCACATGCGATTATAAGCTCACGATAGGCACGAAAGGGTGGCTACTTTTCTTTTGGACGAGACGATTGGTACGTAGTCTCCGCA
The DNA here is from genome assembly GCA_036346975.1 of Drosophila prolongata. NCBI lineage: Eukaryota > Metazoa > Arthropoda > Insecta > Diptera > Drosophilidae > Drosophila > Drosophila prolongata. The sequence continues at coordinate 52,141 of JAYMZC010000006.1, read as the reverse complement.
TACAAATTATTTTGTGTTCTAATTTAAGCCTCAAAATACAGATAATAAAACGCACGCCGCACGCACGCCGCACGCCGCACGCACGCCGCACGCACGCCGCACGCACTGCTATTGTCAAGCAGAAAATAATTTGCGTTCTTATTATGTCCTGATCTGCCACCGAAGTCAACAGTGGAGTTTTCAGGAAGCTGTTCTATTTCCCTATTAGATCGCACTTTCCGCACTCTTTTATCAGAATGGCAATTGTTAACAAAAATATTTCCTTCGCTTGCCTCTGTAGGCAGCTTCTTTGGCAGAAATCTCTGTAGCGTTAATGAACTTGCTTCCGAGATGCTGCAGTTTTCTTTTAACTGAAATATTTCCGTGACTTATTTCAGTAATGGCTTCGCGAAGGAGTTGCGACACTCCACGGTTGGATTTGTTCATGTAGTTAACTATATAACTATAACCCGCGTACGCATCTAGGATAATTTTTTTTTTTTTTGTTATACTTCATTCTTATTTATTGGATCTTCCCTATTACTTAAGAGACTAACAATAAGTTTTCAAATCTTAATCTATGTTACGTTAATTTATGTTATTGAAAATGGATGGGAAATCATTCCGCTGTAGACGGGAATGATTGCTTAGCCGGTTGAGTTGTCTGGCTAGCAGGTTTGGGTGATTTGATAATCTGGCTTCATATTTAATTTTTCTAAAAACAATTTCTTCTTTTTCGGGATTTATATCCAGGTCTCTCTGGATGTTTGCGTCGCGGATGTATCAGGGGGCTCCAGTTATTGTTCGTAGGGTCTTTGATTGTACTCTTTGAATAATTTCTATATTGCTGCTGCTTGCGTTTCCCCAGAGCTCGGAACCGTAGGTCCAGATCGGCTTTAAGCACGAGTTATACTGTAGTACTTTATATTCGAGTGGAAGGGGAGAGCGGTAGTTCATGAGCCAGTGAAGGCTGCTTTAGTTTTAAATGGGTCTTCTTTGCTTCTATGTGCTTTCTCCAGATAAGCCTCCTGTCTAAGTGTATGCCGAGACAGGTGACTTCGTCTGCTTGTGGAACCGGCTTGTTGTTTAGCGCCAGTGGTGGGCATTTCGACAAGTTTAGTGTAAATGTAATGTGCTTACACTTTTGCTCGTTGACTTTGATACGCCAGTCTGCGAGCCATTTTTCTACAGCTACCAGGCGTTCTTTTAAATGGGCTGTAGCTGTTTTTGGGCATTTCGAGCGGCTGACAATGGCAGTGTCGTCAGCAAAGGTTGAGATAAAGGTCTGGCGGCTTGTTGGAATGTCTGCCGTGTAAAGGATGTACAAGATTGGTCCAACCACACTTCCTTGGGGTACTCCAGCTTCGATGTTACGGATGGTTGAAGTAAAGGTTTTACATCTCACGGTGAAAACTCTGTTTCTGAGGTATGACTCAACCAACTTGTGAGTGTTTTCCGGTAGGAGGGTTTTGATTTTGTATACCAGACCGTCGATCCAGACGCGATCAAATGCCTGTGATACGTCTAGAAATAAGGCACTGCAATATTGCTTGTGTTCGAAAGCCGTGCGAATTTCAGATGTTAAGCGGTTTACCTGTTCGATAGTTCCATGCTTTTCCCTAAATCCGAATTGGTGCAGAGGGATCGTTCTGTTGTTTTGAAGATGTGTTACTAGATGAACAAGAAGCAGTTTTTCAAATAGCTTTGATAGACATGGGAGCAGACTGATGGGCCGGTACGAGGAAGGCTGGGATTTGTCTTTTCCTGGCTTCGGGATCATTGTAATGACAGACTTTTTCCATTGGTCAGGAAAGTAGCCCCATTTCAATATTGAGTTAAATATAAATGCGATGCATCTGACGCGCATGCAGGTAATTCAATTATCATTTTGGAGAAATAAAATCGTGACCAGGAGCTTTTTTTTGGGTTTATGTGTTCTTTAATGGCCTTAAGTATTGTGCTGGTTTCAAGGGTAACTGGGGAGGACGGCGACGCCAGCGAGACATTCGGTAGAGTGAATTGGTTGGATGGCGGGTGAGGCTTGAAGACGGTGAGCTCTCCATAGGGGGAATTTATTACCCGTCGGGGATAGTTTTGCAATGTAGGCCCGTTGGGCCTGGTTCTTTTCGGTAGTGAGGGCCTTCGACAATTTTCGAGATGCTTCTTTTCTTAGTAGCTGGGGACCGATGAGTCTGCCAGTCTCTGCGAAGTCTACGTTTTTCAAGTAGGAGAGACTCGATCTGGATACTTGAGCGTCCAGTTCTTAGCGGGTTTGGGGCTGAGGGTTCTGGCGTAGAATGTTTGGCGGCAGAGGACATTACGTCCGTGAGGTGGAAATTTCAGAATCAAGTTCGATGTGTGCACTTACATATTTTTTGTACTTCAGCCAGTTTGTTTTGTTTGATGTTAGATGTTGGTGGCGTTCCAGAAGCTGCGGCTGTAAAGAGAGACAGAGGAGAACTGGCGAAAGGTCCGATGTAAGCTCTTCTAAGGTGTTTACGTTTATCAGCCTGTGCGAGACTCTTCTAATAACAGCGAAATCGATAATGTCAGGTTGTTTATTTGGATCTGTGGGCCAGTATGTAGGCCTAGCTGGTGAGACAAAGTCAAGCTTATTACCAGGAGTGATGATAGCGTTGTATAATTGGAGGCCTTTGGTGTTGATAAGACGAGATCCCCAGTGGGGATGCTTTGCGTTATAATCACCGGCAGCTATAAAGCAGCGTCCTAGTGAGTTGTAGAAATTCATAAACTCATTTTCTGCAATACTGAAGCGTGGGGGGCAATATATGGCGGATAGGGTAAATGGGCCGCCAATTAGATTTATACGTAGGGATGTGTCCTGCAGGTAATTAGTAGCGAATGTCTCCAAGAGATGATGTTTTATGCGTTGTTTTATGAGTATACCGGTACCTCCGAGTGCTTTACCGTCCGGGTGGTTGGTCGCGTGGAATATATATCCGATGATATGGAAGTAGTTTTTATTAGTTAGATGAGTTTCAGAAAGTAGCATGATGTCGATATTGTGGCTGTAGCTAGAGTAGCTAGTGTAGATTCTAGACCGCTAAGTGTTTGTGGGGGAAGAGTTTGGTTTTGCTGCGTAGAAGGTTGAGTTGTTGTTTGGCCATTTTGGCTTAAGAGGGGAAAATCATTTAGGTTTGGAATGGGTGGCTGTGGACGCAATGCTGCAGGCTGGGCGGTAGATGTTTGTGAGATTCCAGAGTAGCAGAGTGCGTTGGCAAAGGAGACACCAGGAGTGGTTGTTGATGGGGTAAAGATGTTTAGTTGGACAGAGTGTTGAGCGGCGAATGGATTACTGCGTCTCTGATTTAGGCGGCTCTTGAGTACTTTGTAGACGGGACAGCCCCGGTAGTTGGCAGTATGATTTCCCCCACAGTTACTGCATTTCCTCAGAGTAGGGTCTTCTTTGTTTCCCAGGCATGCTTCAATGCAATGCAAAAGTCCACAGGCGACACAAACTGGTCGCAGGGTGCAGTAGGTTCGTGTATACCCGAACTCCTGGCAGTTTGTACACTGTACGGGGCCGTTCCGCTTATGCGGTTCCTCTACGGTGATTCTTCGGTGAAGGAGATATTGCAGATTGTAAATAGGATGCACTGCATTTTTCTTTAGAGGTTTCGTCTCTGCGGCCAGATCAATCTTAAACAGTGGTTGAGGAATTTTTTCCCTGTTTACTATGTTTACGATGTGCTTAACGTCGAAGCCTTTTTCCGTGAGGCCTTCAGCTATTTCTGCTACCGCAACAGTCGATTTTATAACTTTAAGTACAACTTGTAGGCCTTTCTTACTTTTAGTTGGTAAGTGTAGTAATTTATAAGCTCATTGTCGAGATATCTTGTTACAGAACGGAAGTTGTCTTCGTTGTTAACCTGGAGTTTTGCTTCTAATATGTTTCCTCTTTTTGGGGTGTTGATATAGAAGTGGTTAGGCCCGATTACTTGTTTAAGCTTATTGATCAGATCGACACTGTTGTGTTTCCTAATATATATTGGCGGTGGCTTTACAGCTTTCATGACTTGAGGCGCCTGTCCCTTGTCTTCTTCGGTCTCGCCAAGTATGGCAAATCTGTTTTTGGATGTTCCTAAAGTTTTCGGTACTTTTGGCAAATTTGAGTTTACGTTTTTTTGTGGACTAAGCTTTCTTTATATTTGTACATACCGATCGATCCCCGTCTGTACGAGAGTATTATTCGTAAGAGGGTCAGTAGAGCTAAGTTTTATTGTGGTGTTGAGATAGGCCACTGGGTAGCCGCAGACGTTAAAGTTGTTGTTGCGTTTACGTTGCTGTAGTAAGAGAAGGTACAGTGCTGGTGGGCGCACAAGCCGAAGTAGTCGGTGCATCGATGAGAGAAAGAGAGCATTAAATCGCTGGTTGATTTTGTTGTTGCCGATCGCGACTTGGCTTCGTGGCTTTAACGGTTGCACTTGGTAATATTTTATTTGCGTTCGACATTTTTAAATGTTTTTGATAAACTAGATCGGTTTTAAGTTTAGTTTTAATCGCAAGGAGATGTTGACCTTGGGATATGGCATTGCTGCCAGCGTCTTTTCGCTATTTTTCTTATTTTTGGTGGTCTCTTTGTAGATTTTTGGAAGTCTTTCGGCAGGGCGAGCAAAAAAACACATCGGTGGTTCTGGTGGTAGTTTTGAGAATAAATTGTAAGCCCAAAATATTTTTGTTGTGAGCATTTAACAACCTGTCGGAAAATTTGCGACGAAGAAATATGTGATGTTTTATTAGGCTGGAGCGAATGGCAAACTTATATTCTTCAAATGTAGTTTCAAGGTGGGCCAGGAAAAGGTAAATAATTATTAAAAGTGCCTGCTTCTTCATCGGAACTAGACTTTATAAGCTCTTTAATTTTCTTTTCGTTTTCTTCTAATGGCATTGTTTCAGGCATTGGAGGGTGTGTGTGTGACATATTGAAGCGGCAGAATTCCCGGCCACGCAGCTCTCTTAAACATGAAGAGCTGTATTTATGGCGCTGGCATTGAATGAATTCGTGCAATTCAGGATCTTCTCCGCTGGTAGTAATAAACCTATCAACAAAACGTATAACTTGATCGCAATTCTCTGCTCCGTCCAGCCTTGGAGCTTCAGAAAGCCATGGGAGTGTGGCGATTCACTGTGCTGAAACTCGATCCTTCAATAATAGTGGACTAGGGTATATTCGCCAAATATCTCGGAACTTTTGAAAACTTTCAGCAATTGTTGGAGCCTGTAGTCAAAGTAACGGGAGCAAGTTTCTGGGTCAGATTGGATTATGCGAGCTTTTTAGGTAATCAAAAAAGCTGCCATCCACCAAAAGAGAAATAATAACTAACAGCTCATTCCATCTAGATTCAGCAGCGGAAAGAGTTATGAAAAATGTAGGCACCCAAATTTTTCAGCCTCCCAATGAGCTGGTGCGGAACGTAGATCTTTCAGAATATGATACCCGTCGTCATGCTGTTCAAGTCTGTCAACAAATGATTCATCCCTTATATTTGCAGCAGTTACCGCACCTGACTTTTTAGGTAGTGCAATGGAAATTGTGTTTTGAATTCGCTGCATCTCATAAAACTTTTACATATAAAAGACTTTAGGTACCACTGCACAACGACGGTCGCAGAAACGAATCCGTGATTTAGCTTTCTTTGCATAGGTCACTTTGGCCTTAAATATTTCATCGCAAGATATAGTTGGGAATGAAAGTTCTTCCGCATCTTCATCTAGGGTTAGGTTTGTTGGACGGCGGCCTTTCCCAGGGGCCAGAGCAATACGTTCGAGTTCAGTATAGTTATTTTCTAATAAAGTTTCATGGCCGCCTGGATTTAGCTCTTCATCTTGTTGATGGATTTGTTGAGAATAAAGGTTTTGTCTCAATAGCTGTTCAACTTCTTCTCGGTCAGATTCATCTGCGATAAAAGGTTATTCTTCCCTATCGCCCACTTGGTTAAGTTATGGGAGTATTCCAGTTTCCTTTTAAGGTGGACTTGATTTCATGTGTGCAATTAAAGGATCGGTGAAGAGCACTTTCAGTGTCTGGGACCAGAAATAGGAACATTTAACACCGCTCCTCTTATTCCTCTTATTAAACGGAATTCGAGGAAGCTTGTATGGAAGCGCGTTCAAAAATGCTTTTAATGGCATTAGAGGGCTGATAGTTCTACCAAGCTTCGTAAATAGTGTTTGTAGTTGAAAAAATCTGCCAACCATTGGTTGGTAACAACTTTGGTAACAAATAATTAAACAACAATTTATGAGCCATTTAACTACTAAACAAAATTTACAATGGTTGTAACTTCAAAATTATACAAAAATTTCAGGGTGTTTCCTTAAGCAAGCTATTAACTGAGTGAAATGATTTTAAATGGTCCTTTTTTTTCAATATTTCTCTGCCCATTAATATATGGGTCGGACTGTAAAAGCAAATAATTCAATATGTCTGTATTTGTAAGTATTCGTGACATTTTGCGGGTATGATTCAGTCTGCATTTCTTTATTTCTTTGTTGTTTGCCCCTGCAGCTTCCTCCGAGAGCTCTCCAATTGAAACAATTGCGTGCTCTATAATAGCAGATCCGTTGATCCCATTTTATCTCGAGAATCCCGTTGAACTTCTCTCTTTATTTCTAAAACTTTTTGTTTTTGTTGGGGCTCTCTGGCCTGCCACATTTTAATGACTGACTTATAAGAAAGGTGAAGAAAGTATTCAAAGAATCTTATTTTTGCATGCAGTGGAGATAAGCCAAAATCGAAATATTTTGTTGATACCTTTTTGTCCAAACATTCATTCAAATTGTTCATCTCCGTTGGCTTTGCTTCGCAAATATAACATTTAGTGGAGTGCGATTCACTTAAAGCGTTACAAACTTTTCCATCTACCATAGTTAATTGTAAGCTATGCTCAACGAATATTTTTATCTTTTGGACACATAGTTCTGTAGGTATTAGAAAATATATTTTCTCCTTAAAGTATTTCTCCTCTGATTTTGAAACTTCGGTCGTCTCTTTTTTAAACTGGAATCGAATTTGTCTGCAATAACGAGTTGACGAAGGCCGAGGGTTTTTCCAAATTAATTTTTGATTAGTTTTTGAAATAAGTTGAAGAGGCATCATTGTTGGAAAACGTTTATTTGTACTCGCTATGGCCCGTACTTCCATCAAACCCCCATTTTCCAGTTAATAACAGATGAGCAACAGAATCATCTGCAAGTTTCAATAATATTAGATTAAAGCTCAAGTATGCTCGAAGTTCGACTTCTGCTTAGGATTCGTCTACAGATATGTTGTCAGGATATCATCTTTCTTAGAGCTTAAAATGCATTGATAGGTAGGAAAAAACTTAAAAATATTTTGGTGTTTACAAAATTTTGAATCAACAAATATTGGTGTTTGGTCATTCCGGTCTCCATTAAAAGAGATATGACTTCTGTAGGATCCGATGGCAATACATTTTGGGTTTGGTTTTCGGTGCGTAATGCAAGAGACAGCGGTCTCATCAATTTCGACCAGCTGAGCTATACGCCGACGCTTAGTCCTCGTTGAAGACTCCATAAAATTTAGTTTTTTACGGCCGAGTGGAGCACTTTCCTCATTTTCTTGGGGTACATATTTTGTATTTTTCAATAAAATTGACTCCGTTATAGTCAGCCAATCAGACTCATATTGTAAAAAATAAGATTTCTTACGTTTATAACGCATCCAAAACTCAACAATTTTTTTTGCGTATGTACTCAATTGGTTGAATACACGCATTCAGTTCATCTCTAAACCCGTTGTTTATCAAATTTTGTTGGACATCAGCAATTACTTGTCGTAATTTTCCAATATGTAGGCGTGCGAACACACACTGACTTATGTTGCCTATGAAAATAAAAGTTAAAAACAAAAATTTGTAAATATTACGAAGTTTTTATACACAATGCAAACCACAAGTAAAGACGAAGACAAACACACAAAACAAACACAGGGGCTCTGATGGACAAGTTTGACCTTGAAGAAATAAAAAGATGCGGGGGGAACACAACTAAAACTTTAGGTAAACATAAAAGAGACGATCACAAAATACACAAAAAATTTTAAATCGATTTTGTTAATTTCACTAAAAAATTTGTTGGATTTATTTAATTCTAATGGATGTTATAAACTGTCGTCGCATGCAGACGTGTATTTTTTGTGCTCCCGGAAAAAGTATTCAATAAAATCACAAAAGTGCAGTGACCGTTTTAATAAATCTACCTATAACGTGAAAAGAAGCTTTCTGCGATGAAACAAAATAAAACTCTAATTAACTTTACCACGAATACAATGAGTCTGCACGACATTCGCACACAACATCAACGTGAGCAAGACGAGAGACGGCTCTCAGTACAAAGAAATAATGCGAACTTCTCTTTTAAAGCAACCGAATATAATGCAAGCTCTGATCAAGCGCGGGCAATTACCCCCAACTTGACCGAATTCTTAAACGTAGCGAGCGAGAGCGTTCTTGCTCCCCCTCGGTACCATCGAAGACTCTGCTGCCAAAGAGCGCTGAATGTGCTCCAATGCAGGTATGCAATAACGTAACAACGTCAACTGTAACTACAACAACAACTGCAACCGTATCGACTGCGCGTTTAATGACATCATCAGCTAGCAGCGCAAATATTAATACGTCTGCCGCTGCGCAGCCCAAAAAACAGATCGCTACATCCAAATCAAAAGGAAGCTGAGGCCTCTAAATTCCCAACGCAAAATAACCCGTAACAGTGCCAGCCTAACTGGAATAGAAACGCCCATGAACTCTAACCGATTTAAAATCTTGGAAGACGCCTATGACGTTGGGGGCGGCCCGAATCTACTGAAGTCGAGAAAAGGAAGACAAAGCCTCCGCCTATTTATATTCGAGAAAAAAGTTCCAATGAAAGGAAAGGATAACTTCCACATAATACCTCTTGTAAAGGGCAACATCTAAGAGACAAAGGTTCAAATGAAGTCTGAAGATAATTACAGAGAATAAAACTAACTTTTACACGTATCAGCTAAAAAGTAGCAGGGGCCTGCAAGTCGTACTTAAGGGCATAGAGTCCGACGTAACGCCTGCAGAGATAGCGAAGGCGCTTCAAGAGAAAGGATTTAACGCTTAGACAGTCTTCAACCTTCTTAACAGGGAAAGAAAGCCACAGCCACTCTTTAAAGTTGAGCTCGAACCAGAAAATAAGCTCCTAAAGAAATACGAAGTGCACCCATTTAAAATCTTCAGTTGCTGCAGCACCGCAGAATAACAGCACCCAAAATAAACAGGTGACAGTTTCCAGATCAAACCCTGAAGTCTTCTTCTCGACTGGAGCCAGAACCTCACTAGGACCCATAAACTCTGATAAAATGTGACTTACGCAATCGCTTTAAAATCAGGACTGGCTAACCCTGTCAGCAGCAACAATTCCCAGTCAAAAAGAAACTTTGAAGATATGATATACAGCCTGCAACAAAGCCTCACGGAGTTTATGTCGTTTATGCGCACAACTATGCAAGATTTAATGCGAAACCAAAATCTATTGATTCAAATGCTGGTTTCGCAACAATCCAAATAATGACTTCCTTAAGGAAATCTACGTTAGCTCAATTCCTACTCGACAATCATATCGACGTAATGCTGCTTTCAGAAACACACCTTACAAACAAATACAATTTTCAACTACGAGGTTATTCATTCTACGGAACAAATCATCTAGATGGTAAAGCACATGGTGGGACTGGAATTCTAATCAGAATAACAAATTTGCTAAAAATTACCTACAGGCCACATCTATAAAAATACAAATAAATACTGGCAACCAACTTAGACTAGCTGCCGTTTACTGCCCCGCCCCCCCCCCCCCCGCTTCACTATAGCTGAAGATGAGTTTATACTTTTTATCAACTCACTAGGAGACCACTTCATTGCAGCAAGGGACTACAATGCCAAGCACACACACTGGGGATCACATCTTGTGATTCCAAAAGGAAAACAGCTCGATAATGCAGTTATAAAAGCCAAGAACAAGCTGGACCATGTTTCTCATGGCACACCAATTGGGTTAAGTACAAGAAATACATTAGCTCACACATTGAGCTAAGTCCTCATCTTAACGATGAAGCCAACGTAGACAGATTTGTTAATACACTGGAGTCTGTACTCGTCTCTGCAGCTCGAGTTTCAACACCCCAAATCTACAAATAGAACAACTCGTCCTCGAAAAGCGACGCTTACGTCGAGAGTGGCAACTCCACAGATCGCCATCTGCTAGGCAACGCTTAAAAATATGCCTCACGTCAACTCACAAAAGCATTACTGCAAGAAGAAGCAATTGTCCAACGACGCTACATAGAGCAAGTGTCAACATCTAGTACAAAACACTCACTACGGAGAGCTCACCCAACTGAAGCTCAGCTTCAACATGAGCCAATTGAGTTTCGCCCAAACGAAATCGTTAACATCATCAAAAATCAGTTTAATCCGAAAAAATACCCGGGCTGCAAACTCATAACTCCCAAAATGATCATTGAGCTCCCATATTGCGCCGTTTGCACTATCACCCAGCTTTTTAATGCCATCGCAAAACGTGGCCACTTTCCAGTGAGATGGAAAAAGTCGATTATAATAATGATAGCAAAGCCGGGAAAAGACCACACAATTCCCACGTCGTATAGACCTATATGCCTACTCTCATGCTTATCTAAACTCTTTGAAAAATGCGTATTGACTCGTATAAACACATATCTAAGAATCCAGGAAGGAATTCCGTCACATCAATTTGGGTTTCGTGAAAATCACGGAACAATTGAGCAGGTCAACCGGATAACATCAGAAATTCGGAACGCGTTCGAAAAACGAGGAGTACTGTACTGCCATATTTTTAGACGTCTCTCAAGCATTTGATAGAGTTTGGCTAGAAGGTCTAATGTACAAGATCAAAACAATGCTCCCCTACAACGCATAAGCTTTTAGAGTCTTACCTCTACGACAGAAAATTTGCTGTGAGATGCAACACTGCTATAACTGACGATTTCACTATTGGAGCTGGAGTTCCTCAAGGAAGCGTGCTTGGGCCAACATTATATGTCCTCTACACAGCAGACATACCAACAAGCACACGACTAACAACATCTACGTTTGCTGATGATACAGCCATTCTCAGCCGCTCAAAATGCCCGATGCAAGCAACTGCGCAACTAGCTCTTCATCTGGTCGATGTTGAAAAGTGGCTATCAGATTGGCGAATTAAAGTGAACGAACAAAAATGCAAGCACATTACGTTCACCCTGAACAGGCAAAACTGCCCGCCGCTCATGTTAAACCATACTCTACTCCCGCAAGCAAACGAAGTGACATATCTAGAAGTACAGCTCGACAGAAGACTCACATGGCGCCGGCACATTGAAGCCAAAAGAACACACCTAAAGCTAAAAGCCAGTAGCCTTCATTGGCTCATCAACGCTCGGTCTCCTCTTAGTCTTGAATATAAAGTCCTGCTGTATAACTCGGTAATAAAACCTATATGGATGTGCGGCTCTCAGTTATGGGGGAATGCCAGCAATAGCAATATTGACATAGTCCAGCGAGCTCAGTCGAATTTCTTGAGAACAATCACCGGGGCACCGTGGTACGTTCGCAACGAAAATGTACATCGCGACTTAAACATTCTACTAGTCAAAGAAGTGATCGCAGAACAGAAGGAAAAGTACTTTACCAAGCTATCGTTTCATCCTAACCACCTTCTTACAAGGTTGATCAACCAATCACGCCTTTGTCCCAATGACTTACCCACCCAGCAACCGACTTGAGGGACGAGCAAACAAAATGCAGTCTTATTATACTGTTAGTTAATTTTTAATGTTAAGATTCGTAAACTTATTGTTAGTCTCAAAATGAAGAGAAGATTCAATAAATAAAAGCAAACTTAAAAAAAAAAAATGGAATTCTTAATATATACTTTTAAAGTAAATACCTTCAACTTCAAAATGCATTTTGAATAATGACAATCGGATCACTATATCAAACCTTTGATCACTTTGAAGCGCAATTTTCTTGCTCAGTTCAGCTGCGCTGCCAAAATGTACTCATGATCACGCTTTGCATTCTATTTTTAGGAAGTCCCGTTAGATTTCCGGACAAAACCGGTTTGCCATCAAGAAGCTTGAACATTTTAGAGACAATTTGCTGCATTTTTTTTCTATTCGTTATCACTTTTTTTTTATTTTTGGCCTCTGGCGGAACCACTGTGCATTGGAAAGACAATGAGATGGTAGTCTACCTTTGGAAACAGCTTGACGGCATGTACTATAACAAGATATAAATAAAAAAGACTAAAAAAATTAAACGAAAGGAGCGTTTAATTTAAATTCAAACTAAATAAAATTTTATAGTAAATTAAATAAAACAAAAAACCCCAAAAAAAAATTAAATAGTTGCATGCAAAATCTATATATATAAAAATGTACGCCATCGCAAAATAAGAGAACGGCTGGGCCGATTTGGCTCAAATTTTTTTCAGTTGTTTGTAATTGCCAGAAGAAGGTTAATACATAAGAACTTAAGAATTTTGGGAAAACCTGTCGGAAAAGTCGCTATCGGCTCAAGAGATGTATTCATTGTTGTACATAAAACTGTTAAAATAGCAGTCTTTGGAAATAATGCCTTCATTGTTGTACATGAAACTGTAAAAAATCGAGTTAACGAAACATTGCCAATGTTTTAGTTGGAAATAATGCCTGCTTTTAGATCAAGACTTGGACGGCGTTCACGCAATGCGTAATAATCGAACGCAAGAGGTACGTGCATAAATAAATGCATCGGCACGTGCCCGAATTGCACTGCTTCGCACTGCACAGAGACCACCTCAAGCCCGTCAAAATGTGAGTAGAAGAAGACCAGCCGCAAATGATAACTTGAATCGCGCTGCATTCGCATACAATTCCGAAACACCCTACAAAGATCATAGCTGCGTTGTTATTGGTTCATTGTCTGTCGTATGTCAGCTTTGTAATGCACTGAAGTTTCGATTGGAAAACCCGGCTTATGCTGTGCAGGTGGCAAAATTAAATTGCCCGTTTTGGCTCATCCACCAAAGCCATTGTATTCGCTACTATATGGAAATTCAGCCCAATCAAACAGCTTCCTAAAGCTTGCACAAAAATATAACGGATGCTTTCAAATGACGTCATTTGGAGCCGAGGTTGTTCATCAACCAGGCTACAATCCGAGTTATAAGGTATTGGCGTCGCTTTATTATCTAATTTTTTCAAAATTGCATCCCAACATTCAGATTCAAGGGTAAATTCACCATCGAGCGGGCGCTTTGTTACCACCACCGAACAAAGATCATAAATTCTTTCAGATCTACTTCATTGGTGATTCGGAAGATGAACTAAATCACCGTTGTGCAATTTTCACTGCAACTAAACGTGAAATTATACAACAATTGCAAAATCTTCTGCATGAGCGTAATGAATTGGTCAGATTCTTCAAAACCGCATTGTATACAATGCATTCTGACGACCACAAAATCATTATCAGCGCTGACAAAAGGCCCACTGGAAGCCATGCAAGACAATTTAATGCTCCCACTATTATTGAAGTCGCAGTGGTGATTGTTGGCGAGAATGTGGAATCACGCGATATTGTTCTCAAGCGTCGGGATGATGGCCAATTGCAGCCTAAAATCGTCCTCTTTGTGGCGATATGTCAAGAAGTTTAAATTGTCCACGAATATGAGAGTCGCATTGCAGAATGACCCCTCCGCTGCTGAGTTCTCAAAACAACTGCTGGCGCTTGGCAATGTCGAAATTCCTGTTGATGTTTAGACTGGACTAATATCGTTCCCAGCAAATTTTTGCGAGTTCACATCGTCGAAAGAGGAACTCATCACAAAAGTGTTTCCCGACATTGCACAAAATTATAAAAATATTGATTGGATTAGTGAACGGGCAATACTAGCAGCGAAGAATAAGAAAGGTTTGAATTTCGTTATTCAAAGTCAAATCGCTGGAGAACTGCATACATACAGATGCGGAATCTAAATCATCCGAGATTATGCAATGGTACGTGGTTGTCCGTTAAAAAACTGATGAACAATGTGATTCATGCGACGATTATTAAGGGCAAATTTAAAGGAGAGGAAGTTCTTATCCCACGAATTCCGATTATTCCAACAGATCTTCCATTCCAATTCAAGAGTATTCAGTTCCCAGTTCGATTGGCATTTGCGATGACAATCAATAAATCGCAAGGCCAATCATTGGATGTCTGCGGGAATAATCTGGAATATCAATGTTTTTCACATGGGCCAGCTATACGTAGCCTGTTCGCGTGTGGGAAAGCCGTCATCATTATTTAATAAAAAAAAAACAAAAAATATTCTTTATCAGATCGCTCTCCACTGATTTTGAGTCAAATACATTTTTATGAAATTTGAATTACCAGTGTTTTATTATTACTCTGGGGTTATATAATATGAAGTCGTGAAATTGGGGCGATACAAAGTTTGCCGGGTGCTCTAGTAAATTTGGTCTCGCTAGCGGCATTTAATTAATAACTTCTAAACGAAAATAGATGTCTTCAGTCGGTTTTTTTTCACTAATCGGAGAAAAATCATAAAATTTTTTCAAGTTCAATTTTTTTTTTAATTTAAAAAAAACAATTTTTTTAATATAACATTTTTTTTTACTTTTATTTTATTTTTTACTTAAATTAATATATTTCACAAATAAACTTTATCTAAAAAAGGCTAGAATGTTATTCGGAATCGGAGAGAGGCATATCCAGATGCTTTATTAGAAGTAAACTATTAACATCATCGTCCATAATAATTGTTTTTGTAGAAGAAATTGGAGAACCATTTGACAATGATGTTATCAAAGTGTCGGAAGAAACTAATAAGGCATTTATTATATCTTCCATGGTATTTTTTCTGCAATATTTTCTTGTATTGCTCTCGCGTACGTTTCGGAAGTCCTTGTTCCTGGCCTCAAGAGCTTCCTCGGACATCATACCAATTGGAAGGCAAAAATGGGTTATCATGTCTGTTCCTTGAATTAAAATTCTGTGAACAGACGATACCATATAAAACCAGGAATATGAACTTATAAACAATTCAGCAGTTTCAGCGTTTATCATTGAAACCAACTTATTTCAGTCATTGCTTCGGGAAGGGCTTGCGACACTCCACGGTTGGATTTGTTTATGTAGTTAACTATATAACTACACCACGTGTACGCATCTAGGATAAATTGTAAGCCCAAATTATTTTTGTTATAAGCATTTAACAACCTATCGGAAAATTTGCAACGAAGAAATATGTGAGGTTTTTAGGCTGGAGCGAATGGCAAACTTATATTCTTCAAACGTAGTTTCAAGGTGGGCCAGGAAAAGGTAAATAATTATTAAAAGTGCCTGCTTCTTCATCGGAACTAGACTTTAAAAGCTCATTAATTTTTTTAAAAAATTCTTTAGTTTCTTTTCGTTTTCTTCTAATGGCATTGTTTCAGGCATTGGAGGGTATGGCATATTGAAGCTGCAGAATTCCTGGCCACTCAGCTCTCTTAAACATGAAGAGCTGTGCTTATGGCGCTGGTATTGAATGAATTCTTGTAATTCAGGATCTTCTCCGCTGGTAGTAATAAACCGATCAACAAAACGCAATTCTCTGCTCCGTCCAGCCTTCGAGCTTCAGAAAGCCAGTACATGGGATTGTGGCGATCCACTGTGCTGAAACTCGATCCTCCAATAATAATGGACTAGGGTATATTCGCCCAAATATCTCGGAACTTTTGATAACTTTCAGCAATTGTGGGAGCCTGTAGTCAAAGTAACGGTACTCGAAAAAGCTGCCGCTTCGTTTTCATCTATATTTTTGCCATCTACCAAATGGGAAATAATAGCTAACAGCTCATTCCATTTAGATTCAGCAGCGGAAAGAGTTATGAAAAATGTAGGCACCCAAATTGTCTTATTATGGCTATAATTTTTTTTTCAGCCTCCTGGTGCGGAACGTAGACCTTTCAGAATATAAGACCGTCGTCGTAATGCTGTACAAGTCTGTCAACAAATGATCAGGGACTGAAGAGAACCGGTACCGGTACCGAAACCGGAACCGGAACCGTTTCCTTTTTACGGAACCGGAATCGGAACGAAACCGAAATATTAATTTTCGATGGAACCGAAATTGGAACCGGAACCGCTAACAGATTTTTATAGGAACCGAAACCGGAATCGGAACCGGTATTCCAATCGGTTTCAGTCCCTGATATATACATATGTTGTCGCAATTACTTTTCTACACGATTATACATTAAAAAAATGGAACCGATACTGGAACCGGAACCGATTTGTAATATTTTTTAGGAACCGGAACCGAAACCGGAATCGTTTTGCGATTTTTCTTAGGAACCGAAATTGGAACCGGAACCGCTAACAGATTTTTATAGGAACCGAAACCGGAATCGGAAACGGTATTCCAATCGGTTTCAGTCCCTGCAAATGATTCATGCCTTATATTTGCAGCAGTTAGCGCACCTGACGTATTTTCGTAGTGCAATGGATATTGTGTTTTGAATTCGCTGCATCTCATAAAACTTTTACATATAAAACACTTTAGGTACCACTGCTCAACGACGGTTGTCGAAACGAATTCGTGATCTAGCTTTCTTTGCATAGGTCACTTTGGCCTTAAATATTTCACAGCAAGATATAGTTGGGAATGAAAGTTCTTCCGTATCTTCATATAGGGTTAGGTTTGTTGGACGGCGGCCTTCCCCAGGGGCCAAAGCAATACGTTCGAGTTCAGTATTGTTATTTTCTATTAAATGTTTCATGACCGCCTGGATTTAGCTCTTCTTCTTGCTAATGGATTTGTTGAGAATAAAGCTGTTGTCTCAATAGCTGTTCAACTTCATCCCTATCGCCCACTTGGTTAAGCCAGTCATTATCAAAAATGATATTGAGTTTTCTGTACAGTTCAGTATTAACTAAATACCATACAGCTTCAAGGAACCTAGCGGGTCGAATAGTTTCTGTCATAAAACTATGGGAGTATTCCAGTTTCCTTTTAAGGTGGACGTGGATTACATGTGTGGAATTAAAGGATCGGGGAAGCGCACTTTCAGTGTCTTGGGCATATTGGGGAACTTAGAAGATATAAGAAATTGATTCAAGCCACTTACCTGGGATGGAAACCAGGTTCCTCCCCAGCATGTACATATTTTTGTTGGTTCGTCCTTAATGTTTCGAAGATATTGTTCCCGCGCAGTGTTTCGGCTCCTCCGGCGCTGTAGTTCCCGTTGATTTAGCCCTGGCAAGTTTAGCTCAAGCAGAAATATTTCGCTGCGACTGCCTTAAGATTCCGCCTGACGATTTTTGCTCTCGAAGTCTCCGCTGTAGGCGTGTCTCCCGACTACGCAATGTGTCATTCCTAACGATCCTGTGAGCATCAGTGTCCCTTAAGGGCTCTGGTCTGCGATTTTCTTCGTTCTTGGGACAGCTGTCGTCGGCGTTCCTCTGAGTTAGCCCTGCAAGAGCGTGCGCTGCAGTATAAGTATTTTGTTTATAATCTTAAAATTGTCTAATACACACATAATTTTAAAATTTTCTAACAAATTGCTTAAAAATTTAACAAAACAAGTGAGGTAAATTCATTTAAGACTGAATGCAGCAATTGTTTTATTAATTTGTAAATGTGTATTAAAACAGCAAGAGGAGACAAAAAATTCAGACAACTTTGACAAATAAACGAAAACTTACTAAATCAATTGTAGATGGTATCACTTTACGCACAATAAAATTAACACTGGCTTACACAGATACACGTCGTTATACGGCGACTGTTATTTACAGGCTAATTCGTGGATTAGGCATACCTGTCAATATAAAGGCTGTTATTTTACCTGTTGATAATCCCTGCTCATGAAAAATCCCGTAGTGCAGAAAGGCGCGGGTAAATATTTCGATTGTGTAATTAAAGGATTGTTACATAGACTTTTGACCTGTTGACTGGGCTGCAATATGAAATCAAGCGATATACCTGATTTGAGGTAATTTTCAGCAGGGGCGTCACTTAATAATTAGTAACCTAATATCTATCTAATATAAAGATTGTGAGCGGTTTGGTATGCAGGGTTACTTATGAAATCAACCTATCAAAGAAATTCTTGACCAGTCGTGGGGGTATTCCTGTAATAAGGCACACTTATCGAACTTTAGTATAAAAAATACATTTGTAAAATAGACGACAGATGTTTTGTAAAATTAACGAGGGCGGAAGCTAGCTTCGGCAAGACGAAGTTTTAATACCCTTGCAGACTTTGTCGAAATTGCTAAAACTGAAAAAGTAGCGAAAGGAATAAGGTATACATAAATAAACTAGATTTGCATCGTTTGATGTCAATTGCTTTTATACTGCAAAAATGTCATATAAAAATAGAAAAAAAGAGAGACTTTCGCAGCCTTTAACAATTACACATGTTTAAGGACGACTGTGAAAGTTTCAGATCGCTAGACGTCTGAAACAGACGGACAGACGGACGGACAGACGGACATGGCTACATCGAATCCCCTATTGATCCTGATTAAGAATATATATACTTTATGGGGTCGGAAACGTCTCCTTCACTGCGTTACAAAGTTCTGACCAAAATTATTAAATTATTATTAATACATACATATGTATATGCTTACATACATACACATATACGCCATTGTTTGACTAACTAAGCCAATTTGGCTAACTAGAATTGATTTGCATAGTTCTTGGGATATAGTTCGCTATTGACAAATGGAAACCATCGCAATTTCCTTTAATAGAAATCCTTATCGAGAATTAACGTTGACTCTGTTGACCACCTTGGCCAGCTGTTCCAAAGTCATCCGTTAGATGGCGTTATTGTATTTAAAAAAAATTAAAATTTTTATAATAGCATCAAAACTGTGGCCACATATAGTTTCCGAGATCTCATACGGACAGGCAGACAGACGGACAGACAAACGGACATGGCTAGATCGACTCGGCTAGTGATCCTGAACAAGAATATATATACTTTATAGGGTCGGAAACGCTTCCTTCTACCTTTTACATACTTTTGCACGAATACAATATACCCTTTTACTCTACGAGCAACAGGTTTAAAAATACAATACAATTAGCCATTCCTGGTTTTTGGTCTCGAAAAAATCTTTATTTCTTTCACATTTTTTCCACTTTACTATAAGCCTACTAGTAAAATTCCGAAACGTTTTGCCAATCTCGCACTGCTTTTCCAGAGTATATTTAATGTTTTCACAACAGTTCCAAATACAAAGTTTTCCATGGCAACAAACTTCTTGGTTGGGCTGACTTCTGAGTGCCATACTAAAAAAGATCCCTTTTTTCTACCGACATTGTGCCTAAAAAGTACCATAGTTTGAAGGCTAGCAGGTAATAGCAGTTCATATTACACATTTTGGACGCCACTGATTCACTCTTTCGGCTAATAAAAGAGTTAGACTGAATCCACTTGAATCCGGTAAGTTCGATTCCATGAAAGACCGGTCACAAACATAGATTTTTTTGTAATACATACCTTGAAGATAATAAAAAGCCAAATCTTAATAAATTCAATAAAAAGAAATAATTTTGTAAAGCTTTTTGCAAAATCATATGATGTGTTTGTTCATTCACAGCTTATGATCAGCTGATCGTAGATTTTTTTAAAAAACTTCGATAAATCTAATCAATGCATCTATTATCGACTTGAAAATTTGAATTAATGCTGCTAGCAATACCAAATCGCCCACTGTGCTGCGTTGCAAACTTTTGACTGAAATTGTAATACACTCTGCAAGGGTATAAAAATTCCAACTTCCTAACTTTAAAAACACCAAAGTTATGGCATTTCCGATCGTTCAGTTATATGGCAGCTATTTGATATAGTTGCCCGATCCGGCTCGTTCCGACTTATATACTACCTGCAATAGAAAGACAACTCTTGGAAAAGTTTCAAGCAGATAGTTTTAAAACTGAGGGACTAGTGTGCGTAGAATCGGACAGACGGACAAGGCTAGATCGACTCTTCTGGTGATGCTGATTAAGATTATATACTTTATATGGTCGGAAATGTCTCCTTCACTGCGTTGCAAACTCTTGACTGAAATTATAATACCCTCTGCAAGGATATAATAAAGTATAATACTGTGCATGTCATGTGACAGTTGTAAATCTATCTAGAGCCTATCTGTATGTAAGTGCAGGCCACTTCAACATAACCGAAATAATCACTGGAGATGTTTCTCACACTGCACTAAGAGTTGCGGTGGTCAAATGATAATGATCAGCTGAGTTCAGATAGTTTAGTTTAGTTGGTTTTCATGATTCAAATTCAACACAATTTAATATTCAGGCTAAATCTAGGGTTTAATATTATAAACTAATTTTAAAGAATAGAGTAAGTAGATAAATTTGTAACAAAATAAATATAAGAATATAATTTTTTTGAATTCCACTTCATCTTACCCAAGTTTCATGCACTTTATTTCTAAGTTATTTTTATTTATTTTTTTTTCTTTTTTATAAGAATACATAAAAGAAAATAAATAAATATGTGCATTGTCATTGTTTGGTCAGAGCTTTAGGCTTAACAGCGTGCCTATGCATACACCTGAAAAATTGAGGTTAGATAAAAAAGAAAAATTTAATATAATTATATTTTAGAAACTTCAAACAAATTTAAATTAATTGATTCTTGAAATGGTCATCACTAAAGGAAAATTATATCTACAAAAAAAATAATTGCGTAACAGAAACACGCTGCTCCTCAGATGGGCTCAGAATTTTAACTTGGCAGGTTATACAACAAGAGCAAAACAAAAAGAAATAAGAATACAATTTTCATAGACTCTCTCCATTTTTAAAGACGTGTGGATTTTCCATGTTGGAAGAGTTCGATCGCGAGCATCGTGGTGATATATATTGCGGCTGCAGGTTGGCGACGGTCTTGGGGATTAAATTTCCTCCGATATTTTCCTGCAGCAATTGGTTAATGCCGGCGACTTGTTAGGAGCGTTGTATTAGCTAACTACATAAGTTCACTTCTCTCCCTTTGCCCGAGACTTAGGGCACAACCTACTAAAAAGCACTGTGGTTAGGTTTGGCTGATCCGCACTATTCACTCATTTACACACCTCCGGATCCTGCCCCTCGAAAGCCTGTTTTACTCCCAGAATTCCCAGCCACTTTCAGCAGTCGTGAGATCTTGAGCCGGACACGAAGCTATCCCGTGATCAGATTTTTTTTTTCCAAAAATTTGTCCCTGTAGAAAAATCAGGTTAACCACGCGGGTTCACTTTGAATCCCCTTATAACTCACTTTTCTTTGCAAACACCACCTTCCTGCAACCACCACCGAAAATACCCTTGGCCCGGGGGAATTCGACGCGGTGGCACAACTTGCCAAGTTTTCAGCACCAATTCGATTTAACTTTTCACTTTAGCTCCCAGCACAGAGGTTATCTCGGACCGGACTGTCGGTTTCGGCTGCGCACAAAGTAAAAAGGTTGTCCCAATTGGAATTCGAGCTTTTATCAGTTCGGCTGCAGAGAAAATTCTCCGGGAACGTGGGGCCTAAATTTTTAGTCCAACTTCTCAACACAGCCATGGCTCAGGTTTGTGTTTATCCCAATCAGAGCTCAACCGATAGGTCCAACTGGCTAACGTGTATGACAATGCTAACGTGGTCGGCAACGCTACCGTAATGGTGCAATCATGATCAGGTGGCAACGTTGGTGCAATCTGGCTACTCGGAACGCCCACTGTAAAGGCTGCAATAATTTAACAGCTATTTAAACTAAAAAAATTATATTTCTTCGGAAATTGACAATAATCAATCCGAAGCTGGTCAGACTGTTCAAAAGAAACCAAACCCCCCACCAATTTACATAAGGGAACAGAATTCAAATGCCCTAGTAAAGAGAATTGTTGTGCTGGTCGGAAATGACAACTTTTATGTTACTCCTCTTGTTAAAGGGAATATTCATGAAACAAAGCTTCAAGCTAAAACGGAAGATCAATTCAAAGCTTCAAGCTAAAACGGAAGATCAATTCAGAGCCTTACCTAGGCGAGGCTAGGAAATCCTACTACACGTACCATCTCAAGAGTAGCCATTAGTGCTAAAAGGCATAGAGCCCGACGGATCCACCAATGAGATAAAAGAGGCACTGAAAAAAGAGGATTTATCCCCAAAAATATCATTAATATTATCAACAAAAATAAAAAGCCGCCACCACTCTTTAAGGTCGAAATGGACCCAGAAAGCAGAGCATTGAAGAAAAATGAAGTGCACCGGATCTACAAACTACAATTCCTGTTGCATAGAAGGATTACTGTTGAAGCGAAATGGTCCGCTGCAATGCACAAACTGCCAAGAGTATGGACACACCAGAAACCACTGCGGGCTTCGTTCAGTCTGCGTAGTTTGTGGTGGCTTCCACAACTCCGAACCTTGCCCTGCAAGCAAAGAAGACCCCAAGACAAAGAAATGCGCTAACTGTGGAGATAACCATACCGCAAACTACAGAGGCTGCCCGGTCTATAAAGAGCGGAAGAGTCAGTTTCAACAAGCAAAATACTCACGCTACCAGAATGCACGAAATGCGTACGTGCAATCCCTAACCACACCTAATGTTTTCTTTGCGAAAGCAGCCAGATCTTCATTTGGGCCCCTCAACACAAATGGTGGAGTTTCATACGCCAGTGCCCTAAAATCAGGACTTGCCAATCAGACGGGGTTCCCACAAGCTCAATGCTCTGAGCAAAATATAATAACACCACAGCAAGCAATAGGACAAATACCAAACAGCATGGAAACCATGATGCTGACTTTACAACAGAATATGATAGAATTTATGTCCTTCATGAAAACAACAATGACAAACCTTATGCAAAACAAAACATTTTAATAAATTTGCTCACATCTCAACAATCTAAATAATCGATGTCTTGTCTTCAAATATCCATGTAGAATGACAATGGCGTTTCACGGCACAAACTTAAAATAACTCAATTCCTCAAAAAAACCAAATAAATATAACGCTGCTGGCAGAAACGCATGAGCGGCTCTGGTTGTGTGCAGAACGCGAGCCGGCCGGGCAGAGGGCTTCATCCTCCCATAGGAGGCTGCCGGCTCCGGGCTGAGGCGCTCCTCCGTGGTGTCGTTCTCACCGCCTCTTTGCTGCCTGCTCGTCGGGCCGACCTCTCCGATCTCATCGTCCGAGATCTTTATATACACGCTGAGCGGTGCGGCCGGGACCCGTGGAAGCGGCACCAGCGCTGACACGTCCATGTCCGGGTGTAGGGGTGGCGCCGTGAGTTGGGGATGCCCGAGTGGCAGATCCCTCGTCCTCGTCCACTATGGCCGACACCATATCCTCCAAGGATAGCCCTTCGCAGCATGAGGGGCTAATAGGCGGAGAAGGTTCCGCGGAGCTGGTGTTGGCCAAGGGCCGTGGCGATGCTGCGTCGTTTGTGGCGAGCGTACGCGGGTTCCGCCGGGGCGGGGCGCGTATCGCGACCAACGGTGGTGGTGAATCGATCTTCTTCTTCGGTTTTCCCATGGTCTGTACTCGTCGAAGTCTCAGAGGTTTGTGTGATCTGCCCTTATCGATTAATCGCGTTCGGTCGATGACGATGGATATCGATTAATCCGATCGATTTTGCGTGGTCTGGTAAGTCTGGGACGGCCGTTAAGTCTTTAAAAACTTGATGGCGTCGTTACTGCTGGGCTTTGGCGTCGTAGACAACGTGGTCGTCGTTGAGGCTGGTGATATCTGCCTGACCTGTCTGCTCTAGATCGTTGCCGCTGTCCTCGTCGCCGTCTTGGTGGTATGGTTTCAAATTGTTGATACTGCTGTACGGCGTCGGCGAGTCGTGGGCTCCTGCAGCCGCATTATGTTTGGGTACAATAACTTTATGACCTTGTACGGCCCGTCGAACTTTGCAGATAGCTTAGCGGCAAATCCCTATGCGGCGTTGAATAGCACAAGCCGGCGCACGAGAACGAGAGCGCCCAAAGCTGGCCTCCATTCTCGTCCTCGCAAATTATAGTGCCGACCCTGCTCGGCGGTGGCACGCTCTGCATTTTGTGAGGACGCTTAAAGGCGCCTCTCATCCCAACATTCTATCTCATTACGGCTTATATCCGTCACAAAATCCAAGTTGATGATTTGAAGGTCGAACAATTTAAATTTTCTTATGCTAGGAAAGTATCATCATTTAAGATTGGTATTCCTTGTGCTCTTTTTGCATCTGAGTGTTCCGAAGGCATATTTGTAAAAGAGAACGAAGCTAAGAGAAACAAGAGGGAACGCTATAGTCGAGTGCCTCGACTAATAGATACCCGTTACTCAGCTAAACAACTTAATAAAAATATGCCTTCTTGTGTTTTTTTTTTGTTTTTTTTTTTAACATAATGTGAATTATAGTGACCACAGGAAAAAAAGACAAAAAGTTCAAATTATCAATTTGAATCTCTTAATGTTGGCAGCTTTACAGCACGAGCTTCAGCACCAGCGCTGCTT
This sequence comes from Drosophila prolongata, assembly GCA_036346975.1. Taxonomy (NCBI): domain Eukaryota; kingdom Metazoa; phylum Arthropoda; class Insecta; order Diptera; family Drosophilidae; genus Drosophila; species Drosophila prolongata. The sequence continues at coordinate 27,596 of JAYMZC010000006.1, read as the reverse complement.
TAGCGCAGGCAGCTTTTGTCCTGCACCAGCAGCTGTGTTTATGTTTATGTTTTTGAGTGCAATAAATTGACTAGAAATATTAAACATACATACTTATATTAGCTAAACACATACATTCTTAAATAGTAATAGGTATATTAAAGTCTAAATGTTTGCACAACACGAGTAACGGGTATAGCGAATAGCTTTATTTGAAAGGAGTTATCTTTGCCGGGCAATTGCAACTGTGTACAATGTAAATACATACATATGTATATGCTTACATACATACACACATACGCCATTGTTTGACTCAGACCTCCAATTTGGCTAACTAGATTTGATTTGCATAGTTCTTGGGGTAACCAAGACCATCGAAATTTGCCAATCTTCTAGCTTTTATAGTTTCCGAGATCTCAGCGTTCATACGGACAGACAGACGGACAGACAGACGGACAGACAGACGGACAGACAGACGGACAGACAGACGGACAGACAGACGGACAGACAGACGGACAGACAGACGGACAGACAGACGGACAGACAGACGGACAGACAGACGGACAGACGGACATGGCTAGATCAACTCGGCTAGTGATCCTGAACAAGAAAATATATACTTTATAGGGTCGGAAACTCTTCCTTCTACCTGTTACATATTTTTGCACGAATACAATATACCCTTTTACTCTACGAGTAACGGGTATAAAAAGAATAGTTCAGGGGAAATGGAAAATACCATTAACGAGCCATCCCCAGCGCCCTCCACTTCCTCTTCTATTCCAAATAACTAGCCTCCTCTTTTCTTCTTTGCTATCAGAATACAAGAGGCTTACTTAGTAAGCTGACTAAATTGTATTCGGATAGTTTTTCTTTCCCATATAATATTACTAGCTGTACCCGGCGCGACTTCGTTCGCTTAAAATTAGTTTTGAGTACGGTTGTCAAGACTTTCCCATTTCCACACCACCCCTGAGGTAGAGAAATTGGCGCGTTTTTTTAATGTGGTATCTCCAATTAGACCTATTCCACTGAAACTTTCTAGGTTTAATAATGTTAATTAATATGATTACTTTAAAACCTCTGTGTAAACAACATTTTTAGAAGATCCTTCAGGAGCGAGAATAATAAGGCTACTGGCAGAGCTAACTCTAGAGCATGCGACATAAAATTGTCCATGAGAGAAGCAATCTTCTCTAAGATCTAGTCCAGCCAGCTTCAAAGTCTGCCCCTGCGATTTATTTATAGTTATTGCAAAGCAAACTTTTAGAGGGAATTGTAGCCTTTTAAACTGAAACGGCAGACTGGATGGTATTAATGGGATCCTGGGTATAAACACTGTTTCCCCCTTCGCGCACCCCGTAAATACTGTTGCTTCGATTACATTCTTATGAAGACCTTTTATCTGTAATCGTGTCCCATTGCATAACTTTGGGGGACTTAAATTTCGCAATAACATTACGGGTGCTCCAATCCTAAGAGACAGATTATGCTGAGGAATTCCTGGAGGATTCAAAGAATTTAAAAATTCAACAGGGTAATGAACAGCATTATCAGCATCAGGAACAGAGTCGACCGATTTATAGGAGACTTCTAAACCATCAAATGAGTTTAGCAATAATTTATTAATAGTGGTTACTCTTTCATTTTTCGTTGTCAAAATGGCGCGCTCAGATAGCCAATCTAAGCTTTTACATGATATGTTGGAAATGTCAGGAAATATTTTGGATGTAAGGTCTTGAACGTTTTTGACTACATTTCCTAAGCGTGATGTTATAACTATTTTTCCATCAACTGTTGGATGGACGCCATTCCCAATTTTTAAAAGAGTTGTGTCAAAAATTCCTGCAGAACTGTCTCCTTTTAAGTGCACTCGCATATTTTTCGTGAGAGCTAGTTTTTTTATCTGTGGCCATAAAAATGAAGATTTTAAAAAGGCCTTTATTTCGTCAGCTCTTGTACCTCTTGGCACAACAGGAAGGGTTTGGCGAAAGTCTCCAGCTAGCAGGACTGTAATACCACCCATCAACATAGTATTCTCATTAATATCTTGCAGGGTTCTATTTATGGCTTCAAGCCCATCTTTATGTGACATTGTGCACTCATCCCAAACAATTAACTTACAATCTTTAAACACACCGCAGCCATATTACATTGCTTTGAAATAGAGCAATGAGGTGTTTCTAAATTAACTAAATCCAAAGGAAGTTTAAATGTAGAATGAGCAGTTCGACCTCCATTGAGCAGGGTAGCAGCTATACCGGAAGATGCTACAGCTAGGGCTATTTTTTTTTAACTTCGAACTTTTGCCAACAATAAGTTTGTCAAGAAGGTTTTACCTGTCCCTCCAGCTGCATCCAAAAAAAATATTTCACCCATCTCAGCCCCAACGCTTTGTAAAATTGTATTGTATACGACTTTTTGCTCGTTCGCTTAATATTAGTTTGGAGTTAGGAAATTGGGTTGTCAGGACTTTCTTATTTCTTATTTGCGCGTTTTTTGAAAACCTTTGAGTAAACAATCTTTGTAGAAGATCCTTCAAGAGAGAGAATCAGAAGGATACTGGCAGAGCTATATAATAAATGAATGTGATCCAAGTAAAAGTCGTGAGCTTATATACTTTTTATCAGTTACAATGTTATCAATGCAATTAATTAATTAATTAATTTGCGCACAAATATGTATACTTGTTTGTAAATTGGAATTTGTCGTTTCAAATTTCTTGTTTTGAATGAAACGAAAACCTTTGTACACACAGTAAAAGATTGGCATCCAATACAAAAACAGCAAAGTAACGTATTATTTTCAGATTCCACATTTGATCGATAAACGGGTATAATAAATCATTTTATTTGTATTTAAGCACATTATCTACTTTCGAATAGAAACATACACACACATTGTATTTATGTACATGTATTGTACATATAAGCAATTCAAAACATATCCAAATATACATATGTACATACGTATTTGGTCAAAAGTTGGAATCTTAAGATTAATATTTAACTTGGAAACATTTTGGCTTTGCTTACAGAATTTGTAGTCATTTTCTATTTTCTTCCATGGTGGAAATTAAATAAGGCTCTTACTTCTGCTACAAAATGAAAAATAAAACCTAAGCATTTGATCCACAGGACTGACTATTGATCGAAAATCATATTGATCGGAGCAGCAATTTAAGTTTTTAAAATCCAAAACAAATTTAACATAAATTGTCTCTTTCCCCTCCCCTTTCCCTGCAGCACTACCCCTCCCCCTCATCAGTTTTCTTGGCTGTTGCTCTCTCGGCCGTCGCTCTCTTGGCATCCGCTCTCTGGGTTTCGTTCTCTCGACAGGCTCCCGCAAAATGCAAACGCAATAACTTAGAAAATCTAAATAAATTCGTTAAAAATACTTAAAAAAATGTTAAAAACTTGAAAAATTATATTTAAGCATTTGGGCCATAGAATAACTATTGAGCGAAAAATCATCTTGATCGGAGCAGAGGTTTAGATTTTTTAAATCGAAAAGTTAATTTTAAATGTAGCCCCCAAATTATGGGGGATATCGAAAATTCTTTTAGATTTCTAATTAGGCCTTTTCAAAACCTAAAATTTGGAAAAAACCAAATATCGAAATTCCAACCACTTTAGAAGTTAAGCTTAAATACATCAACTTTTTTTGCTCAGAATGTTGCAGATGTTTGGGGCCACTGGGGGGACATATCGGATCTTAGTGGGCGCCCACGCCCCCAATGGAATACTGTGAAAAAATTTGGCTGCTCTTGCTCTTACGGTTTGGGCTGTGGCCGTATCTTTAGGGATGGTATGTTAAGGCCGGATATTCTTAGCTCCAAAATTCTCCAGGGTAAGTACACAATTTACAGGCTTGATCGTCAGTCCAGACGGGGAGGTTGAGTCCCGAATTCTGTCGACTCCAACTTATCGTCTGAATTACTAACTTTCGAAGAATTTTATGAATTAGGAATTCGTCCTAGGTATAAAATTATCGTTTCCCGGTAGTTTTGTATATATTACTTTTTCATATATCCTACCATCATCTAAATTCCCCATTTACGCAAATCACTTTTCCGTTATTCAGTCCATTTCCAAAAAACTGTCAGATCGAGATCAGTTAATAGTATTGGTGGTTTTAATATACCTAGTGCGACATGGTCCCCTGACGAAAACTCTAACATATTACTTCCTTTAGCGCAGCATGACTTTATTGACGGCTTCCTTGACATTGCGGTATCCCAAGTGAACCATGTTAAGAACTCCTTACTAAAATTTAGTGAACTTCGGTGAGTGTTTTCGGGTCGGCTAGGTTACTGTATTGCTTGTTTCCGAGGTTTATTTTCTCTAAGCAACGCGGACACCAAAGCTACCCACGTGCTACTCCAGGTCGGGCAAGTTTTCGTGTTGCGTTTCCGAGGTTTATTTTCCCTACGCATTACGAACGCTTACCAGACTAGAGAAAAGCGCGGGAAACTATCGCCGGCCTTTTTCTACTCACGCTCAGGTAAGGGAGGGGCTAATAAGAATTAGTGAATTTCGCGGAAGGGTTTTTCGGGTCAGTGAGGTTTCTGAGTTGCGTTTCCGAGGTTTGATTTCTCAACGCCAAAGCTGCCCGCGTGCCTATTGACGTCGGACAAGTTACCGTATTGCGTTTCCAAAGCTTACTCTGCGCAAAACAAACGCTTGCCGGACAGGAAAATTTCCGTCGATTTCCCCGCGTTCGCCCTACGCAACACGGACGACGAGGCTGTACGCGTGCTCGTCCGCGTCGGACAAGTTCCGGACAAGTTATTGCGCTACCGAGGCTTTCTCTGTGCAATACAAACGCTTGTCAGACCGGAAAAGCTACTCGGGTGCTAATTGGTGACGGCCCAGTTGACATTACGCCTCGGAGCGATCTACTCTACGTAGAGGTGGAGACCCAGACCACGTGATCCCGAAAACAAAATCCCCGCGGCAACTCCCAGTCCCGTTTCGTCTCCTGTGTTTCTACAAATTTAACTGTAGAGGACTCTGGCCGGACTGAAGTCTATCCCAGCCTATGAATAAGTCTTTACAGCTTGGCGACGTCTCAGGGACGACCTAGGTATCCTGTAGGAGTTGGGTTTTCAGTATCAACCGCATGGCTTAAAGACCCATGTCCAGCCTTGGGATTTTTTGATTAGGAGCACCCAAGATTTAAAAGCTTACCGAGAGCGTCGCTTACCGAGAGCGCCCAGAGGCCGCTCACAGTAGGAGCACCCCGGAGGCCAGCTACGCCGCCCGGCTTGCGCCCCCAGCAGCGCCATCTACAGTGCAAGCTACGGCACTCACCGCGACGAGGAAACAATCGTCACGCTCACCACTTCCACCTCATCATCCAGCAGCCCCGTAACGCACGTGCATCGGAGGCGCAATATCAGCGCAACTCCCACATCAGCGGGAGTTCTTGGAGTTTGTCCTCCCTCGCCGGTACTACCAGCGCCTGGAGGATGCGATCAGGACCCGCCACCAGCAAGGCGGCGAGCCTTTCAAGTTCTATGTGGTATAACTACGCCTGATGATGCAGCGGGCAAATTACTCGTTCGAACAGGAGCTCGAAAGGATTTACGAGAACCTGCTGCCGGAGTATCAACTCTTCATAAGGCGCCATGAATTCTCCTCGCTGGAAAGGTTGACGCAACTAGCCAAGCAGCACTAGTTCCACCCGCCAGGCCCTCGCGACGAGAGCCCATACGACCAGCGACGACGCCTTTCGGCACACCGAATCAGTGATATCAAACCGGATGATTTCCCAGGAGGCCGAATCACCTGTCGACGTGGCCCGAGCCTGTAGTCGTTGCGCTGAGGTGGGACACTTCGTCCGGGAATGCCAGAACCCACCAGTCCTATACTGCTGGGACTGCGGGTAACGTGGTACCCGCACCATTGACTGCTGCCGCCAGTCCGGAAACAGCCGGGGTCCTCGCACACATAGGGAGCAGGCGGCGACCTAACCAGCGCTTTTCCACCATTAGATTCACCCCTCCGCTTGACGGGAGGACGGATCGTCGCCACGATTACCATCGAGGGGCAACTCTTCTCGGCAACCATTGACACTGGGGCCTCCAGAAGCTTTGTCAGCGAAGCGCTCGCCAACCGGCTCGATTCGGGTCGAAACATCAAAGAAGTTCGCACCCAAATATCCCTGGCGGACGGATCCCCGAAGGAAGTCACCAAGGCCCTGCACGCACAATTGCGCCTGGACCAACAACGTGTCCGCATGACCCTCCTGGTCCTGCCAACGATATTGGACGAGGTGATCCTCGGGATTGACTTCTCTGCGGCATCCGGGCAACTCTAATTTGCGGTCAAGTGTGCCTCCAGCTAGCTCCGCCTGCCACACGAAGAGCCGAAACAGGCCCAGTCACCCGAGCAGCGCCCACAGCGGCGGTCGCCCACTCCTACCCGCCGGACTACAAGGACCAACGAGGACGCCACAACGTGTCCCATACCCGCCCCAAGGCAGCGTCGACCGTGGGACGGAACGCAGTTCCATCGGAGCACTCGCTACCACCGGTCCTTCCCGACACTATCACGGGAATCACGAAGGCCGATGTCAACGTCAAGGAAGGCAAGTACAGCCTCCAGCCACTACCGGATGCCGCCGTGGCCAAGAAAGGGAACCCTTTTCGTAGGCATCTCGCGGATCAAGACCGCTTAGCCAGCACAACGACAGGAACGTCCCCCGACGACCCGGACACGCCACGATCTTCCCCGGGAAACCCGCAAAGAATCGGGAAGTACCAGCTACTCGCCCAACCGGATACAGAGGACGCTCAGAGGCGCAATCCGTTCCGGAAGCATTGCCCTCACGGCCACCTGGCCACAGTCGCGGAATCCCCCGCTGGGATCGCTAGTGTCTGAAGAACCTCTCGACGCAGTAACCCTCCGGTTCCTTCAAGAGGAGCTAAGGCATTTCGACCATCTACAAGGAACAATGGATATAGTCGAGCACACCATCACCAGTGAGTGTAGACGTGCTTTCAATTACCTCCTGAGTTTTCCAATTAGAAAGCCTTAAACAGCCCTGAAAAGATAAACAAAGTGAACAGCGTGACCCCCATAGGAGGCGGAACGTACCAGGGTGGGTCTGTGCGTTGAGTACACCATATTTTAGCGATTAGATCAATTAAAACTGGTGCTCCACCGAGGGCAGAGGGAAGAGGGGTCACCAAGACTCTGTTTTCTCCCGCTCTCTTCCCACTGGTACAACAAAAAAAAATTTTTCCCGCGTGCGATTTGCGCGTTTCCCTTTTTTGGCAATTGGACAAACAGCTGATCACTCAGATAGTGCTGGAAAGCACTCAAACCACAGCCAGAATCGGAAACAGAAACCAGCCGCTACTATCAGCCAGAAAAAATTGCATAATTCTAGGCCGAGCTCAACCAGTAGAATTTATTCAACTCGTAGCAGCCAGCTTTTGAAAGGGTTGAAGCGTAGAGTTCAAAAGCGAGGGCCGAACTTCTTCACTAGTTTAGATTGGGGAATTAGGGGCAGCAAGTAAAGGATCCGACAAATTCCAACCCCCCGCTTAGGCGGTGCCTTAGCAAACGGGGCTCTGGGGACCGAAACGGGGCGGTATAGCCCCCATCGTTTGAAAGTCTAGGAGAAATCTGAGACCAGCGAGGGAACCCCTATCGCGGACGTTGAAAGACCAATGGACCAGGCAAACCCCTTAGCAAAAAGCACAGCGATGACCAGATCACGCGGCTAAGTCTAGGCGCTGTGTTCTAATTCTGGTTGCTCGGCGAGTCAGACAGAAGTGAATAAGAAGAGTCCTTCGACAAAGAACCGTGCATACGCGCTAGGAGAGCCTACCATAGGGCCCGTGGAACCGAAGCCTTCCATATACTCAGGGAAGTTTTCACCCAAAAGAGGAAGATCCTAAAGCGAAAAATAAAAAGCAGCAAAAAGATGTGCTTCCTGCAACTCTGCGATGAAGCAGAAACCGAATTGTGGGGAAAGGCCTACAAGGTGGTAATGAAAAAAAACCAACGCCGTTAAAAACGTGACCCCAACAGGCTCCGAGAAACTGGGAGAGGTAATAAGGAACCTTTTCTCAGCGCAGGAAACGAGGCAAGCGGAAGCGTTCGGTGTCCCGGTCCACCAGATACTGCCGAACAACAAGGCACCAGGGCCAGATGGGATCCCAAATCTAGACTCGGAAAGGCAATAAAGGCTGCCGGAGGGCTCTCAGAAAGTCAGTATGGCTTTAGAAAAGCTCGCTCAACCCTAGATGCACTGGAAGCCGTGGACCGCATAGCCAGGCAGGTCACGAAATCCCACGAGGAGTGCCACAAGGGTCCGTCTTAGGCCCATTATTGTGGAACACCATGTACGATGGTATCCTGCGACTAAACTTCCAGCAGGGCGTAAACGTAGTTGGCTTCGCGGATGACGTCGCGGTCATAGTGGTAAAAAAAGTCAATAGCTGAGGTAGAAAGGTCTACAAACGCAGCAATCAGCAGGATAAGTGAGTGACTACAAATCGTGGGACTTGAACTGGCTGAGCAGAAAACCGAGGCGGTACTCATCAGCAGCTGGAAAAAAAACTAACTTAGTTTCCGAGATCTCAGCGTTCATACGGACAGACAGACGGACAGACAGACGGACAGACAGACGGACAGACAGACGGACAGACAGACGGACAGACAGACGGACAGACAGACGGACAGACAGACGGACAGACAGACGGACAGACAGACGGACAGACAGACGGACAGACAGACGGACAGACAGACGGACAGACAGACGGACAGACAGACGGACAGACAGACGGACAGACAGACGGACAGACAGACGGACAGACAGACGGACAGACAGACGGACAGACAGACGGACAGACAGACGGACAGACAGACGGACAGACAGACGGACAGACAGACGGACTGACAGACGGACAGACAGACGGACAGACGGACATGGCTAGATCAACTCGGCTAGTGATCCTGAACAAGAATATATATACTTTATAGGGTCGGAAACTCTTCCTTCTACCTGTTACATACTTTTGCACGAATACAATATACCCTTTTACTCTACGAGTAACGGGTATAAAAGAATAGTTCAGGGGAAATGGAAAATACCATTAACGAGCCATCCCCAGCGCCCTCCACTTCCTCTTCTATTCCAAATAACTAGCCTCCTCTTTTCTTCTTTGCTATCAGAATACAAGAGGCTTACTTAGTAAGCTGACTAAATTGTATTCGGATAGTTTTTCTTTCCCATATAATATTACTAGCTGTACCCGGCGCGACTTCGTTCGCTTAAAATTAGTTTTGAGTACGGTTGTCAAGACTTTCCCATTTCCACACCACCCCTGAGGTAAAAAATTGGCGCGTTTTTTTAATGTGGTATCTCCAATTAGACCTATTCCACTGAAACTTTCTAGGTTTAATAATGTTAATTAATATGATTACTTAAAACCTCTGTGTAAACAACATTTTTAGAAGATCCTTCAGGAGCGAGAATAATAAGGCTACTGGCAGAGCTAACTCTAGAGCATGCGACATAAAATTGTCCATGAGAGAAGCAATCTTCTCTAAGATCTAGTCCAGCCAGCTTCAAAGTCTGCCCCTGCGATTTATTTATAGTTATTGCAAAGCAAACTTTTAGAGGGAATTGTAGCCTTTTAAACTGAAACGGCAGACTGGATGGTATTAATGGGATCCTGGGTATAAACACTGTTTCCCCCTTCGCGCACCCCGTAAATACTGTTGCTTCGATTACATTCTTATGAAGACCTTTTATCTGCAATCGTGTCCCATTGCATAACTTTGGGGGACTTAAATTTCGCAATAACATTACGGGTGCTCCAATCCTAAGAGACAGATTATGCTGAGGAATTCCTGGAGGATTCAAAGAATTTAAAATTCAACAGGGTAATGAACAGCATTATCAGCATCAGGAACAGAGTCGACCGATTTATAGGAGACTTCTAAACCATCAAATGAGTTTAGCAATAAATTATTAATAGTGGTTGCTCTTTCATTTTTCGTTGTCAAAATGGCGCGCTCAGATAGCCAATCTAAGCTTTTACATGATATGTTGGAAATGTCAGGAAATATTTTGGATGTAAGGTCTTGAACGTTTTTGACTACATTTCCTAAGCGTGATGTTATAACTATTTTTCCATCAACTGTTGGATGGACGCCATTCCCAATTTTTAAAAGAGTTGTGGCAAAAATTCCTGCAGAACTGTCTCCTTTTAAGTGCACTCGCATATTTTTCGTGAGAGCTAGTTTTTTTATCTGTGGCCATAAAAATGAAGATTTTAAAAAGGCCTTTATTTCGTCAGCTCTTGTACCTCTTGGCACAACAGGAAGGGTTTGGCGAAAGTCTCCAGCTAGCAGGACTGTAATACCACCCATCAACATAGTATTCTCATTAATATCTTGCAGGGTTCTATTTATGGCTTCAAGCCCATCTTTATGTGACATTGTGCACTCATCCCAAACAATTAACTTACAATCTTTAAACACCGCAGCCATATTACATTGCTTTGAAATAGAGCAATGAGGTGTTTCTAAATTAACTAAATCCAAAGGAAGTTTAAATGTAGAATGAGCAGTTCGACCTCCATTGAGCAGGGTAGCAGCTATACCGGAAGATGCTACAGCTAGGCCTATTTTTTTTTAACTTCGAACTTTTGCCAACAATAAGTTTGTCAAGAAGGTTTTACCTGTCCCTCCAGCTGCATCCAAAAAAAATATTTCACCCATCTCAGCCCCAACGCTTTGTAAAATTGTATTGTATACGACTTTTTGCTCGTTCGCTTAATATTAGTTTGGATTTAGGAAATTGGGTTGTCAGGACTTTCTTATTTTTTATTTGCGCATTTTTTGAAAACCTTTGTGTAAACAATCTTTGTAGAAGATCCTTCAAGAGAGAGAGAATCAGAAGGATACTGGCAGAGCTATATAATAAATGAATGTGATCCAAGTAAAAGTCGTGAGCTTGTATACTTTTTATCAGTTAATTAATTAATTTGCGCACAAATATGTATACTTGTTTGTAAATTGGAATTTGTTGTTTTCAAATTTCTTGTTTTGAATGAAACGAAAACCTTTGTACACACAGTAAAAGATTGGCATCCAATACAAAAACAGCAAAGTAACGTATTATTTTCAGATTCCACATTTGATCGATAAACGGGTATAATAAATCATTTTATTTGTATTTAAGCACATTATCTACTTTCGAATAGAAACATACACACACATTGTATTTATGTACATGTATTGTACATATAAGCAAATCAAAACATATCCAAATATACATATGTACATACGTATTTGGTCAAAAGTTCGAATCTTCAGATTAATATTTAACTTGGAAACATTTTGGCTTTGCTTACAGAATTAGTAGTAATTTTCTATTTTCTTCCATGGTGGAAATTAAATAAGGCTCTTACTTCTGCTACAAAATGAAAAATAAAACCTAAGCATTTGATCCACAGGACTGACTATTGATCGAAAATCATATTGCTCGGAGCAGCAGTTTAAGTTTTTAAAATCCAAAACAAATTTAACTTAAATTGCCTCTTTCCCCTCCCCTTTTCCTGCAGCACTACCCCTCCCCCTCATCAGTTTTCTTGGCTGTTGCTCTCTCGGCCGTCGCTCTCTTGGCATCCGCTCTCTGGGTTTCGTTCTCTCGACAGGCTCCCGCAAAATGCAACGCAATAACTTAGAAAATCTAAATAAATTCGTTAAAATCACTTAAAAAAATGTTAAAAACTTGAAAAATTAAACTTAAGCATTTGGGCCATAGAATAACTATTGAGCGAAAAATCATGTTGATCGGAGCAGCGGTTTAGATATTTTAAATCGAAAAGTTAATTTTAAATGTAGCCCCCAAATTATGGAGGATATCGAAATTTCTTTTAGATTTCTAATTAGGCCTTTTCAAAACCTAAAATTCGGAAAAAAAAACCAAATATCGAAATTCCAACCACTTTAGAAGTTAAGCTTAAATACATCAACTTTTTTTTGCTCAGAATAATGGATGTTGGAGCTGTTTGGGGCCACTGGGGGGACATATCGTATCTTAGTGGGCGCCCACGCCCCCAATGGAATACTGTGAAAAAATTTGGCTGCTCTTGCTCTTACGGTTTGGGCTGTGGCCGTATCCCCTTAAAAATCAGTCTTTCATTTTATAATCTTTAGGGATGAAAGTGATCCAAGTAAAAGTCGTGAGCTTGTATACTTTTTATCAGTTACAATGTTATCAATGCAATTTTAATTTGCGCACAAATATGTATACTTGTTTGTAAATTGGAATTTGTTGTTTTCAAATTTCTTGTTTGAATGAAACGAAAACCTTTGTACACACAGTAAAGGATTGGCATCCAATACAAAAACAGCAAAGTAACGTATTATTTTCAGATTCCACATTTGATCGATAAACGGGTATAATAAATCATTTTATTTGTATTTAAGCACATTATCTACTTTCGAATAGAAACATACACACACATTGTATGTATGTACATGTATTGTACATATAAGCAAATCAAAACATATCCAAATATATGTACTTATGTACATACATACGTATTTGGTCAAAAGTTCGAATCTTAAGATTAATATTTAACTTGGAAACATTTTGGCTTTGCTTACAGAATTTGTAGTCATTTTCTATTTTCTTCCATGGTGGAAATTAAATAAGGCTCTTACTTCTGCTACAAAATGAAAAATAAAACCTAAGCATTTGATCCACAGGACTGACTATTGATCGAAAATCATATTGATCGGAGCAGCAATTTAAGTTTATAAAATCCAAAACAAATTTAACTTAAATTGCCTCTTTCTCCTCCCCTTTCCCTGCAGCACTACCCCTCCCCCTCATCAGTTTTCTTGGCTGTTGCTCTCTCGGCCGTCGCTCTCTTGGCATCCGCTCTCTGGGTTTCGTTCTCTCGACAGGCTCCCGCAAAATGCAACGCAATAACTTAGAAAATCTAAATAAATTCGTTTAAAATACTTAAAAAAATGTTAAAAACTTGAAAAATTATATTTAAGCATTTGGGCCATAGAATAACTATTGAGCGAAAAATCATCTTGATCGGAGCAGAGGTTTAGATTTTTTAAATCGAAAAGTTAATTTTAAATGTAGCCCCCAAATTATGGGGGATATCGAAATTTCTTTTAGATTTCTAATTAGGCCTTTTCAAAACCTAAAATTTGGAAAAAACCAAATATCGAAATTCCAACCACTTTAGAAGTTAAGCTTAAATACATCAACTTTTTTTGCTCAGAATGTTGGAGCTGTTTGGGGCCACTGGGGGGATATTTCGGATCATAGTGGGCGCCCACGCCCCCAATGGAATACTGTAAAAAATTTGGCTGCTCTTGCTCTTACTGTTTGGGCTGTGGCCGTATCCCCTTAAAAATCAGTCTTTCATTTTATAATCTTTAATGATGGTATGTTAAGGCCGGATATTCTTAGCTCCAAAATTCTCCAGGGTAAGTACACAATTTACAGGCTTGATCGTCAGTCCAGACGGGGAGGTTGAGTCCCGAATTCTGTCGACTCCAACTTATCGTCTGAATTACTAACTTTCGAAGAATTTTATGACATCGAATTCCTAGGTATAAAATTATCGTTTCCCGGTAGTTTTGTATATATTACTTGTTCATATATCCTACCATCATCTGAGTTCCCCATTTACGCAAATCACTTTTCCGTTATTCAGTCCATTTCCAAAAAACTGTCAGATCGAGATCAGTTAATAGTATTGGTGGTTTTAATATACCTAGTGCGACATGGTCCCCTGACGAAAACTCTAACATATTACTTCCTTTAGCGCAGCATGACTTTATTGACGGCTTCCTTGACATTGCGGTATCCCAAGTGAACCATGTTAAGAACTCCTTACTAAAATTTAGTGAACTTCGGTGAGTGTTTTCGGGTCGGCTAGGTTACTGTATTGCTTGTTTCCGAGGTTTATTTTCTCTACGCAACGCGGACACCAAAGCTACCCACGTGCTACTCCAGGTCGGGCAAGTTTTCGTGTTGCGTTTCCGAGGTTTATTTTCCCTTCGCATTACGAACGCTTACCAGACTAGAGAAAAGCGCGGGAAACTATCGCCGGCCTTTTTCTACTCACGCTCAGGTAAGGGAGGGGCTAATAAGAATTAGTGAATTTCGCGGAAGGGCTTTTCGGGTCAGTGAGGTTTCTGAGTTGCGTTTCCGAGGTTTGATTTCTCAACGCCAAAGCTGCCCGCGTGCCTATTGACGTCGGACAAGTTACCGTATTCCGTTTCCAAAGCTTACTCTGCGCAAAACAAACGCTTGCCGGACAGGAAAATTTCCGTCGATTTCCCCGCGTTCGCCCTACGCAACACGGACGACGAGGCTGTACGCGTGCTCGTCCGCGTCGGACAAGTTCCGGACCAGTTATTGCGCTTCCGAGGCTTTCTCTGTGCAATACAAACGCTTGTCAGACCGGAAAAGCTACTCGGGTGCTAATTGGTGACGGCCCAGTTGACATTACGCCTCGGAGCGATCTACTCTACGTAGAGGTGGAGACCCAGACCACGTGATCCCGAAAACAAAATCCCCGCGGCAACTCCCAGTCCCGTTTCGTCTCCTGTGTTTCTACAAATTTAACTGTAGAGGACTCTGGCCGGACTGAAGTCTATCCCAGCCTATGAATAAGTCTTTACAGCTTGGCGACGACTCAGAGACGACCTAGGTATCCTGTAGGAGTTGGGTTTTCAGTATCAACCGCATGGCTTAAAGACCCATGTCCAGCCGTGGGATTTTTTGATTAGGAGCACCCAAGATTTAAAAGCTTAGTTAAAGAGTAAATAGGGGAATCTACAATCTACTCAACAACTGCGCTGCTTACCATGAGCATCCCAGTGACCAATTGCCCCGCTCAAATCAGGAGCACTCCGGAGTCCAGCCGCGTCGCCGCCTCAGCGCCGCCTACTGAGGGCCATCAGAATCCACGCTCATCAGGAGCATCCCAGTGGGCCACCTGCGTCGCTTACCGAGAGCGCCCAGAGGCCGCTCACAGTAGGAGCATCCCGGAGGCCAGCTACGCCGCCCGGCTTGCGCCCCCAGCAGCGCCATCTACAGTGCAAGCTACGGCACTCACCGCGACGAGGAAACAATCGTCACGCTCACCACTTCCACCTCATCATCCAGCAGCCCCGTAACGCACGTGCATCGGAGGCGCAATATCAGCGCAACTCCCACATCAGCGGGAGTTCTTGGAGTTTGTCCTCCCTCGCCGGTACTACCAGCGCCTGGAGGATGCGATCAGGACCCGCCACGAGCAAGGCGGCGAGCCTTTCAAGTTCTATGTGGTATATACGCCTGATGATGCAGCAGGCAAATTACTCGTTCGAACAGGAGCTCGAAAGGATTTACGAGAACCTGCTGCCGGAGTATCAACTCTTCATAAGGCGCCATGAATTCTCCTCGCTGGAAAGGTTGACGCAACTAGCCAAGCAGCACTAGTTCCACCCGCCAGGCCCTCGCGACGAGAGCCCATACGACCAGCGACGACGCCTTTAGGCACACCGAATCCAGTGATATCAAACCGGATGATTTCCCAGGAGGCCGAATCACCTGTCGACGTGGCCCGAGCCTGTAGTCGTTGCGCTGAGGTGGGACACTTCGTCCGGGAATGCCAGAACCCACCAGTCCTATACTGCTGGGACTGCGGGAAACGTGGTACCCGCACCATTGACTGCTGCCGCCAGTCCGGAAACAGCCGGGGTCCTCGCACACATAGGGAGCAGGCGGCGACCTAACCAGCGCTTCCCCACCATTAGATTCACCCCTCCGCTTGACGGGAGGATGGATCGTCGCCACGATTACCATCGAGGGGCAACTCTTCTCGGCAACCATTGACACTGGGGCCTCCAGAAGCTTTGTCAGCGAAGCGCTCGCCAACCGGCTCGATTCGGGTCGAAACATCAAAGAAGTTCGCACCCAAATATCCCTGGCGGACGGATCCCCGAAGGAAGTCACCAAGGCCCTGCACGCACAAGTGCGCCTGGACCAACAACGTGTCCGCATGACCCTCCTGGTCCTGCCAACGATATTGGACGAGGTGATCCTCGGGATTGACTTTCTCTGCGGCATCCGGGCAACTCTAATTTGCGGTCAAGTGTGCCTCCAGCTAGCTCCGCCTGCCACACGAAGAGCCGAAACAGGCCCAGTCACCCGAGCAGCGCCCACAGCGGCGGTCGCCCACTCCTACCCGCCGGACTACAAGGACCAACGAGGACGCCACAACGGGTCCCATACCCGCCCCAAGGCAGCGTCGACCGTGGGACGGAACGCAGTTCCATCGGAGCACTCGCTACCACCGGTCCTTCCCGACACTATCACGGGAATCACGAAGGCCGATGTCAACGTCAAGGAAGGCAAGTACAGCCTCCAGCCACTACCGGATGCCGCCGTGGCCAAGAAAGGGAACCCTTTTCGGAGGCATCTCGCGGATCAGGATCGCTTAGCCAGCACAACGACAGGAACGTCCCCCGACGACCCGGTCACGCCACGATCTTCCCCGGGAAGCCCGCAAAGAATCGGGAAGTACCAGCTACTCGCCCAACCGGATACAGAGGACGCTCAGAGGCGCAATCCGTTCCGGAAGCATTGCCCACACGGCCACCTGGCCACAGTCGCGGAATCCCCGCTGGGATCGCTAGTGTCTGAAGAACCTCTCGACGCAGTAACCCTCCGGTTCCTTCAAGAGGAGCTAAGGCATTTCGACCATCTACAAGGAACAATGGATATAGTCGAGCACACCATCACCAGTGAGTGTAGACGTGCTTTCAATTACCTCCTGAGTTTTCCAATTAGAAAGCCTTAAACAGCCCTGAAAAGATAAACAAAGTGAACTGCGTGACCCCCATAGGAGGCGGTACGTACCAGGGTGGGTCTGTGCGTTGAGTACACCATATTTTAGCGATTAGATCAATTAAAACTGGTGCTCCACCGAGGGCAGAGGGAAGAGGGGTCACCAAGACTCTGTTTTCTCCCGCTCTCTTCCCACTGGTCCCGGTCCACCAGATACTGCCGAACAACAAGGCACCAGGGCCAGATGGGATCCCAAATCTAGACTCGGAAAAGCAATAGAGGCTGCCGGAGGGCTCTCAGAAAGTCAGTATGGCTTTAGAAAAGCTCGCTCAACACTAGATGCACTGGAAGCCGTGGACCGCATAGCCAGGCAGGTCACGAAATCCCACGAGGAGTGCCACAAGGGTCCGTCTTAGGCCCATTATTGTGGAACACCATGTACGATGGTATCCTGCGACTAAACTTCCAGCAGGGCGTAAACGTAGTTGGCTTCGCGGATGACGTCGCGGTCATAGTGGTAAAAAAGTCAATAGCTGAGGTAGAAAGGTCTACAAACGCAGCAATCAGCAGGATAAGTGAGTGACTACAAATCGTGGGACTTGAACTGGCTGAGCAGAAAACCGAGGCGGTACTCATCAGCAGCTGGAAAAAAAACTAACTTAGTTTCCGAGATCTCAGCGTTCATACGGACAGACAGACGGACAGACAGACGGACAGACAGACGGACAGACAGACGGACAGACATACGGACAGACAGACGGACAGACAGACGGACAGACGGACGGACAGACAGACGGACAGACAGACGGACAGACAGACGGTCAGACAGACGGACAGACAGACGGACAGACAGACGGACAGACAGACGGACAGACAGACGGACAGACAGACGGACAGACAGACGGACAGACAGACGGACAGACAGACGGACAGACGGACATGGCTAGATCAACTCGGCTAGTGATCCTGAACAAGAATATATATACTTTATAGGGTCGGAAACTCTTCCTTCTACCTGTTACATACTTTTGCACGAATACAATATACCCTTTTACTCTACGAGTAACGGGTATAAAAATAATAGTTCAGGGGAAATGGAAAATACCATTAACGAGCCATCCCCAGCGCCCTCCACTTCCTCTTCTATTCCAAATAACTAGCCTCCTCTTTTCTTCTTTGCTATCAGAATACAAGAGGCTTACTTAGTAAGCTGACTAAATTGTATTCGGATAGTTTTTCTTTCCCATATAATATTACTAGCTGTACCCGGCGCGACTTCGTTCGCTTAAAATTAGTTTTGAGTACGGTTGTCAAGACTTTCCCATTTCCACACCACCCCTGAGGTAAAAAATTGGCGCGTTTTTTTAATGTGGTATCTCCAATTAGACCTATTCCACTGAAACTTTCTAGGTTTAATAATGTTAATTAATATGATTACTTTAAAACCTCTGTGTAAACAACATTTTTAGAAGATCCTTCAGGAGCGAGAATAATAAGGCTACTGGCAGAGCTAACTCTAGAGCATGCGACATAAAATTGTCCATGAGAGAAGCAATCTTCTCTAAGATCTAGTCCAGCCAGCTTCAAAGTCTGCCCCTGCGATTTATTTATAGTTATTGCAAAGCAAACTTTTAGAGGGAATTGTAGCCTTTTAAACTGAAACGGCAGACTGGATGGTATTAATGGGATCCTGGGTATAAACACTGTTTCCCCCTTCGCGCACCCCGTAAATACTGTTGCTTCGATTACATTCTTATGAAGACCTTTTATCTGCAATCGTGTCCCATTGCATAACTTTGGGGGACTTAAATTTCGCAATAACATTACGGGTGCTCCAATCCTAAGAGACAGATTATGCTGAGGAATTCCTGGAGGATTCAAAGAATTTAAAAATTCAACAGGGTAATGAACAGCATTATCAGCATCAGGAACAGAGTCGACCGATTTATAGGAGACTTCTAAACCATCAAATGAGTTTAGCAATAAATTATTAATAGTGGTTGCTCTTTCATTTTTCGTTGTCAAAATGGCGCGCTCAGATAGCCAATCTAAGCTTTTACATGATATGTTGGAAATGTCAGGAAATATTTTGGATGTAAGGTCTTGAACGTTTTTGACTACATTTCCTAAGCGTGATGTTATAACTATTTTTCCATCAACTGTTGGATGGACGCCATTCCCAATTTTTAAAAGAGTTGTGGCAAAAATTCCTGCAGAACTGTCTCCTTTTAAGTGCACTCGCATATTTTTCGTGAGCGCTAGTTTTTTTATCTGTGGCCATAAAAATGAAGAATTTAAAAAGGCCTTTATTTCGTCAGCTCTTGTACCTCTTGGCACAACAGGAAGGGTTTGGCGAAAGTCTCCAGCTAGCAGGACTGTAATACCACCCATCAACATAGTATTCTCATTAATATCTTGCAGGGTTCTATTTATGGCTTCAAGCCCATCTTTATGTGACATTGTGCACTCATCCCAAACAATTAACTTACAATCTCTAAACACCGCAGCCATATTACATTGCTTTGAAATAGAGCAATGAGGTGTTTCTAAATTAACTAAATCCAAAGGAAGTTTAAATGTAGAATGAGCAGTTCGACCTCCATTGGGCAGGGTAGCAGCTATACCGGAAGATGCTACAGCTAGGGCTATTTTTTTTTAACTTCGAACTTTTGCCAACAATAAGTTTGTCAAGAAGGTTTTACCTGTCCCTCCAGCTGCATCCAAAAAAAATATTTCACCCATCTCAGCCCCAACGCTTTGTAAAATTGTATTGTATACGACTTTTTGCTCGTTCGCTTAATATTAGTTTGGATTTAGGAAATTGGGTTGTCAGGACTTTCTTATTTCTTATTTGCGCATTTTTTGAAAACCTTTGTGTAAACAATCTTTGTAGAAGATCCTTCAAGAGAGAGAGAATCAGAAGGATACTGGCAGAGCTATATAATAAATGAATGTGATCCAAGTAAAAGTCGTGAGCTTGTATACTTTTTATCAGTTAATTAATTAATTTGCGCACAAATATGTATACTTGTTTGTAAATTGGAATTTGTTGTTTTCAAATTTCTTGTTTTGAATGAAACGAAAACCTTTGTACACACAGTAAAAGATTGGCATCCAATACAAAAACAGCAAAGTAACGTATTATTTTCAGATTCCACATTTGATCGATAAACGGGTATAATAAATCATTTTATTTGTATTTAAGCACATTATCTACTTTCGAATAGAAACATACACACACATTGTATTTATGTACATGTATTGTACATATAAGCAAATCAAAACATATCCAAATATACATATGTACATACGTATTTGGTCAAAAGTTCGAATCTTCAGATTAATATTTAACTTGGAAACATTTTGGCTTTGCTTACAGAATTAGTAGTAATTTTCTATTTTCTTCCATGGTGGAAATTAAATAAGGCTCTTACTTCTGCTACAAAATGAAAAATAAAACCTAAGCATTTGATCCACAGGACTGACTATTGATCGAAAATCATATTGCTCGGAGCAGCAGTTTAAGTTTTTAAAATCCAAAACAAATTTAACTTAAATTGCCTCTTTCCCCTCCCCTTTTCCTGCAGCACTACCCCTCCCCCTCATCAGTTTTCTTGGCTGTTGCTCTCTCGGCCGTCGCTCTCTTGGCATCCGCTCTCTGGGTTTCGTTCTCTCGACAGGCTCCCGCAAAATGCAACGCAATAACTTAGAAAATCTAAATAAATTCGTTAAAATCACTTAAAAAAATGTTAAAAACTTGAAAAATTAAACTTAAGCATTTGGGCCATAGAATAACTATTGAGCGAAAAATCATCTTGATCGGAGCAGCGGTTTAGATTTTTTAAATCGAAAAGTTAATTTTAAATGTAGCCCCCAAATTATGGGGGATATCGAAATTTCTTTTAGATTTCTAATTAGGCCTTTTCAAAACCTAAAATTCGGAAAAAAACCAAATATCGAAATTCCAACCACTTTAGAAGTTAAGCTTAAATACATCAACTTTTTTTGCTCAGAATAATGGATGTTGGAGCTGTTTGGGGCCACTGGGGGGACATATCGTATCTATCTATCCCCAATGGAATACTGTGAAAAAATTTGGCTGCTCTTGCTCTTACGGTTTGGGCTGTGGCCGTATCCCCTTAAAAATCAGTCTTTCATTTTATAATCTTTAGGGATGAAAGTGATCCAAGTAAAAGTCGTGAGCTTGTATACTTTTTATCAGTTACAATGTTATCAATGCAATTTTAATTTGCGCACAAATATGTATACTTGTTTGTAAATTGGAATTTGTTGTTTTCAAATTTCTTGTTTTGAATGAAACGAAAACCTTTGTACACACAGTAAAGGATTGGCATCCAATACAAAAACAGCAAAGTAACGTATTATTTTCAGATTCCACATTTGATCGATAAACGGGTATAATAAATCATTTTATTTGTATTTAAGCACATTATCTACTTTCGAATAGAAACATACACACACATTGTATGTATGTACATGTATTGTACATATAAGCAAATCAAAACATATCCAAATATATGTACATATGTACATACATACGTATTTGGTCAAAAGTTCGAATCTTAAGATTAATATTTAACTTGGAAACATTTTGGCTTTGCTTACAGAATTTGTAGTCATTTTCTATTTTCTTCCATGGTGGAAATTAAATAAGGCTCTTACTTCTGCTACAAAATGAAAAATAAAACCTAAGCATTTGATCCACAGGACTGACTATTGATCGAAAATCATATTGATCGGAGCAGCAATTTAAGTTTATAAAATCCAAAACAAATTTAACTTAAATTGCCTCTTTCTCCTCCCCTTTCCCTGCAGCACTACCCCTCCCCCTCATCAGTTTTCTTGGCTGTTGCTCTCTCGGCCGTCGCTCTCTTGGCATCCGCTCTCTGGGTTTCGTTCTCTCGACAGGCTCCCGCAAAATGCAACGCAATAACTTAGAAAATCTAAATAAAATCGTTAAAAATACTTAAAAAAATGTTAAAAACTTGAAAAATTATATTTAAGCATTTGGGCCATAGAATAACTATTGAGAGAAAAATCATCTTGATCGGAGAAGAGGTTTAGATTTTTTAAATCGAAAAGTTAATTTTAAATGTAGCCCCCAAATTATGGGGGATATCGAAATTTCTTTTAGATTTCTAATTAGGCCTTTTCAAAAACTAAAATTTGGAAAAAACCAAATATCGAAATTCCAACCACTTTAGAAGTTAAGCTTAAATACATCAACTTTTTTTGCTCAGAATGTTGGAGCTGTTTGGGGCCACTGGGGGGATATTTCGGATCATAGTGGGCGCCCACGCCCCCAATGGAATACTGTAAAAAATTTGGCTGCTCTTGCTCTTACGGTTTGGGCTGTGGCCGTATCCCCTTAAAAATCAGTCTTTCATTTTATAATCTTTAATGATGGTATGTTAAGGCCGGATATTCTTAGCTCCAAAATTCTCCAGGATAAGTACACAATTTACAGGCTTGATCGTCAGTCCAGACGGGGAGGTTGAGTCCCGAATTCTGTCGACTCCAACTTATCGTCTGAATTACTAACTTTCGAAGAATTTTATGACATCGAATTCCTAGGTATAAAATTATCGTTATTATTACTTGTTCATATATCCTACCATCATCTGAGTTCCCCATTTACGCAAATCACCTTTCCGTTATTCAGTCCATTTCCAAAAAACTGTCAGATCGAGATCAGTTAAAAGTATTGGTGATTTTAATATACCTAGTGCGACATGGTCCCCTGACGAAAACTCTAACATATTACTTCCTTTAGCGCAGCATGACTTTATTGACGGCTTCCTTGACATTGCGGTATCCCAAGTGAACCATGTTAAGAACTCCTTACTAAAATTTAGTGAACTTCGGTGAGTGTTTTCGGGTCGGCTAGGTTACTGTATTGCTTGTTTCGAGGTTTATTTTCTCTACGCAACGCGGACACCAAAGCTACCCACGTGCTACTCCAAGTCGGGCAAGTTTTCGTGTTGCGTTTCCGAGGTTTATTTTCCCTTCGCATTACGAACGCTTACCAGACTAGAGAAAAGCGCGGGAAACTATCGCCGGCCTTTTTCTACTCACGCTCAGGTAAGGGAGGGGCTAATAAGAATTAGTGAATTTCGCGGAAGGGCTTTTCGGGTCAGTGAGGTTTCTGAGTTGCGTTTCCGAGGTTTGATTTCTCAACGCCAAAGCTGCCCGCGTGCCTATTGACGTCGGACAAGTTACCGTATTGCGTTTCCAAAGCTTACTCTGCGCAAAACAAACGCTTGCCGGACAGGAAAATTTCCGTCGATTTCCCCGCGTTCGCCCTACGCAACACGGACGACGAGGCTGTACGCGTGCTCGTCCGCGTCGGACAAGTTCCGGACCAGTTATTGCGCTTCCGAGGCTTTCTCTGTGCAATACAAACGCTTGTCAGACCGGAAAAGCTACTCGGGTGCTAATTGGTGACGGCCCAGTTGACATTACGCCTCGGAGCGATCTACTCTACGTAGAGGTGGAGACCCAGACCACGTGATCCCGAAAACAAAATCCCCGCGGCAACTCCCAGTCCCGTTTCGTCTCCTGTGTTTCTACAAATTTAAACTGTAGAGGACTCTGGCCGGACTGAAGTCTATCCCAGCCTATGAATAAGTCTTTACAGCTTGGCGACGACTCAGGGACGACCTAGGTATCCTGTAGGAGTTGGGTTTTCAGTATCAACCGCATGGCTTAAAGACCCATGTCCAGCCGTGGGATTTTTTGATTAGGAGCACCCAAGATTTAAAAGCTTAGTTAAAGAGTAAATAGGGGAATCTACAATCTACTCAACAACTGCGCTGCTTACCATGAGCATCCCAGTGACCAATTGCCCGCTCAAATCAGGAGCACTCCGAAGTCCAGCCGCGTCGCCGCCTACTGAGGGCCATCAGAATCCACGCTCATCAGGAGCATCCCAGTGGGCCAACTGCGTCGCTTACCGAGAGCGCCCAGAGGCCGCTCACAGTAGGAGCACCCCGGAGGCCAGCTACGCCGCTCGGCTTGCGCCCCAGCAGCGCCATCTACAGTGCAAGCTACGGCACTCACCGCGACGAGGAAACAATCGTCACGCTCACCACTTCCACCTCATCATCCAGCAGCCCCGTAACGCACGTGCATCGGAGGCGCAATATCAGCGCAACTCCCACATCAGCGGGAGTTCTTGGAGTTTGTCCTCCCTCGCCGGTACTACCAGCGCCTGGAGGATGCGATCAGGACCCGCCACGAGCAAGGCGGCGAGCCTTTCAAGTTCTATGTGGTATATACGCCTGATGATGCAGCAGGCAAATTACTCGTTCGAACAGGAGCTCGAAAGGATTTACGAGAACCTGCTGCCGGAGTATCAACTCTTCATAAGGCGCCATGAATTCTCCTCGCTGGAAAGGTTGACGCAACTAGCCAAGCAGCACTAGTTCCACCCGCCAGGCCCTCGCGACGAGAGCCCATACGACCAGCGACGACGCCTTTAGGCACACCGAATCCAGTGATATCAAACCGGATGATTTCCCAGGAGGCCGAATCACCTGTCGACGTGGCCCGAGCCTGTAGTCGTTGCGCTGAGGTGGGACACTTCGTCCGGGAATGCCAGAACCCACCAGTCCTATACTGCTGGGACTGCGGGAAACGTGGTACCCGCACCATTGACTGCTGCCGCCAGTCCGGAAACAGCCGGGGTCCTCGCACACATAGGGAGCAGGCGGCGACCTAACCAGCGCTTCCCCACCATTAGATTCACCCCTCCGCTTGACGGGAGGACGGATCGTCGCTACGATTACCATCGAGGGGCAACTCTTCTCGGCAACCATTGACACTGGGGCCTCCAGAAGCTTTGTCAGCGAAGCGCTCGCCAACCGGCTCGATTCGGGTCGAAACATCAAAGAAGTTCGCACCCAAATATCCCTGGCGGACGGATCCCCGAAGGAAGTCACCAAGGCCCTGCACGCACAAGTGCGCCTGGACCAACAACGTGTCCGCATGACCCTCCTGGTCCTGCCAACGATATTGGACGAGGTGATCCTCGGGATTGACTTTCTCTGCGGCATCCGGGCAACTCTAATTTGCGGTCAAGTGTGCCTCCAGCTAGCTCCGCCTGCCACACGAAGAGCCGAAACAGGCCCAGTCACTCGAGCACAGCGGCGGTCGCCCACAGCGGCGGTCGCCCACTCCTACCCGCCGGACTACAAGGACCAACGAGGACGCCACAATGGGTCACATACCCGCCCCAAGGCAGCGTCCACCGTGGGACGGAACGCAGTTCCATCGTAGCACTCGCTACCACCGGTCCTTCCCGACACTATCACGGGAATCACGAAGGCCGATGTCAACGTCAAGGAAGGCAAGTACAGCCTCCAGCCACTACCGGATGCCGCCGTGGCCAAGAAAGGGAACCCTTTTCGGAGGCATCTCGCGGATCAGGATCGCTTAGCCAGCACAACGACAGGAACGTCCCCCGACGACCCGGTCACGCCACGATCTTCCCCGGGAAGCCCGCAAAGAATCGGGAAGTACCAGCTACTCGCCCAACCGGATACAGAGGACGCTCAGAGGCGCAATCCGTTCCGGAAGCATTGCCCTCACGGCCACCTGGCCACAGTCGCGGAATCCCCGCTGGGATCGCTAGTGTCTGAAGAACCTCTCGACGCAGTAACCCTCCGGTTCCTTCAAGAGGAGCTAAGGCATTTCGACCATCTACAAGGAACAATGGATATAGTCGAGCACACCATCACCAGTGAGTGTAGACGTGCTTTCAATTACCTCCTGAGTTTTCCAATTAGAAAGCCTTAAACAGTCCTGAAAAGATAAACAAAGTGAACTGCGTGACCCCCATAGGAGGCGGTACGTACCAGGGTGGGTCTGTGCGTTGAGTACACCATATTTTAGCGATTAGATCAATTAAAACTGGTGCTCCACCGAGGGCAGAGGGAAGAGGGGTCACCAAGACTCTGTTTTCTCCCGCTCTCTTCCCACTGGTACAACAAAAAAAAATTTGTCCCGCGTGCAATTGGCAATTGGACAAACAGCTGATCACTCAGATAGTGCTGGAAAGCACTCAAACCACAGCCAGAATCAGAAACAGAAACCAGCCGCTACTATCAGCCAGAAAAATTGCATAATTCTAGGCCGAGCTCAACCAGTAGAATTTATTCAACTCGTAGCAGCCAGCTTTTGAAAGGGTTGAAGCGTAGAGTTCAAAAGCGAGGGCCGAACTTCTTCACTAGTTTAGATTGGGGAATTAGGGGCAGCAAGTAAAGGATCCGACAAATTCCAACCCCCCGCTTAGGCGGTGCCTTAGCAAACGGGGCTCTGGGGACCGAAACGGGGCGGTATAGCCCCCATCGTTTGAAAGTCTAGGAGAAATCTGAGACCAGCGAGGGAACCCCTATCGCTGACGTTGAAAGACCAATGGACCAGGCAAACCCCTTAGCAAAAAGCACAGCGATGACCAGATCACGCGGCTAAGTCTAGGCGCTGTGTTCTAATTCTGGTTGCTCGGCGAGTCAGACAGAAGTGAATAAGAAGAGTCCTTCGACAAAGAACCGTGCATACGCGCTAGGAGAGCCTACCATAGGGCCCGTGGAACCGAAGCCTTCCATATACTCAGGGAAGTTTTCACCCAAAAGAGGAAGATCCTAAAGCGAAAAATAAAAAGCAGCAAAAGATGTGCTTCCTGCAACTCTGCGATGAAGCAGAAACCGAATTGTGGGGAAAGGCCTACAAGGTGGTAATGAAAAAAACCAACGCCGTTAAAAACGTGACCCCAACAGGCTCCGAGAAACTGGGAGAGGTAATAAGGCACCTTTTCTCAGCGCAGGAAACGAGGCAAGCGGAAGCGTTCGGTGTCCCGGTCCACCAGATTACTGCCGAACAACAAGGCACCAGGGCCAGATGGGATCCCAAATCTAGACTCGGAAAGGCAATAGAGGCTGCCGGAGGGCTCTCAGAAAGTCAGTATGGCTTTAGAAAAGCTCGCTCAACCCTAGATGCACTGGAAGCCGTGGACCGCATAGCCAGGCAGGTCACGAAATCCCACGAGGAGTGCCACAAGGGTCCGTCTTAGGCCCATTATTGTGGAACACCATGTACGATGGTATCCTGCGACTAAACTTCCAGCAGGGCGTAAACGTAGTTGGCTTCGCGGATGACGTCGCGGTCATAGTGGTAAAAAAGTCAATAGCTGAGGTAGAAAGGTCTACAAACGCAGCAATCAGCAGGATAAGTGAGTGACTACAAATCGTGGGACTTGAACTGGCTGAGCAGAAAACCGAGGCGGGTACTCATCAGCAGCTGGAAAAAAAGTGGAAACGGCACAAATCACTGTGGGCGGAGCCCAAGTGGATACGAAAAGTGCTATAAAATACCTAGGGGTCATGCTGGACACCAGGGTGTCCTACAGGGAGCATCTGCAGGCTACTCATAAGAGGGCACACGGAGTTACGATAGTAGTATCCCGAATGATGCTTAACCATAGAGGCCCAAAATCCACGAGCAGGAAGCTACTGTTTAACGTAGCAAAGTGGTCCATCATGTATGCAGCAAGAATATGGGCCGAGGCGACAGCAAAAAAGAGCTACACAAAGGGTATAGAGTCGGACTACTGAATATGAGCTCTTAGGGTAGCCTCCGCCTTCCGCACGGTCGCTACAGAGGCCTTTCTGGTCATCAGTGGAATAACACCAGTCGAGCTCGCAGTTGGGGAGGCCAAGGAGAACTTCGAAGCGAGAAAGGAGCTGATACACAGGCGGACCACC
>JAYMZC010000055.1:0-172494 GCA_036346975.1 Drosophila prolongata | reverse complement strand
GTCGTTAAAAATATCTTCGCGATGGCTTCGAAGAGACTCAACATTATGGTAATACAGAGATGTCTTCGTTTCTGTTAACCACAAACTCATAATGCGTAGTCAAAACTTTTCCTCTCTTAACTTTTGAAGTTCGTCTTGGACATTTGGAGCTCCAATCTTGTTGGAGGAACAAATTCGCCTAGAAGGAAAAGTCCTGATGCGCTAGTGGCTCTGCTGCATCCAACATATAACGAAGCTCGCTTGATGCCTCTTTTAAGATGCACGGCGACTTTGCTATATGTTGCTCCTTGGCTTTTGTGGATGGTAATAGCCTCAGCAGGAACAATTGGAAATTGTTTTCGGTCAACAGAAGCATGCTCCGATCTTCCACATTGAAAACTCGAGAGGCTTTTTACTATTGGAGTCCATTAGGGATCGGGATTTCCGAACTTTTGATCTGGCGATAGCGCCAACCGTGGTTCAAAAAATTAATCCAAAGTCGCGTTACTAAATTTGAGCCATTCCACTAAGCAATGGTCAATTAGCATCAGCTGACCAGTTGCTTCATTTACAAGTCCGTCACTTGTGTCTATATTGACGGTCACCATATATTTAGCAGTTTTTTGAGATGAAAACATATGGCAAACCCTGTGTTTCAGAGGTTTTCATATTTTGAGCATATCTTAACGTGTTTTCTCTGTTTCGTGTAGATATGTTCGCAGTTTTCACTGTATCAACAGCAGTGGAAACCAATTCTTCCGTCCCAATTTGCGCTAGTTTTAGGGAATTGTAATTGTTAACTTCTTCGTTAGAAGAAAATAAATGAATGGCATCATCAGGAACTTCGCTGGGTGAAACAACTCTTTGTTTAAGGAGCTCTATATCTGAATTGTCATGCAAGCCTCAGATAAATGATTTAGGGCTTGAGCAAATGCATGGTCTCCTTTTGGCGCATTTTTCTGTGAGCTCAAAATACTTAAAGTTGCTCCATAAGCTATTTCCTGCTAAAACGCTATAAGGATTATGTCCTCTCCGAAAATATCCAACTGGGGAAAGCTGCTTTAGATCTCCAAAAACTATAATTGATTTTCCACCAAAACTTAAGTCAGGGCTTCGGAAAATTTGACGAAGCCGTTGACCAAAATGTAAGCATTTTAGAACCAAACATAGAAACTTGCAATGAATTGTATTTAACATATCATTGCTTAAAATCTTAAGGTACCTGAAGCATGATTAATTGGAAGAAAAACACTGAATGTAGAGTCAGTCCTCTAATTCTAAAGCAGCTTTCCAGTCGCTGTTCCGCTCATATTTGGTACTGCCAAAGCTCTAACTCTTTGTCTAAAATTGGGAGACAGTTTATCCGCATCAGGAGCATTATTTCCCCTATCCTCTTGCAAGTCTTCCAGAACTCTTTCTAACTCCATATCATCAAACACATTATAATTCCTTTTATTGTCTTAATGGCTTCATGGTTTACTCGGAATTTGTTTCAATGTCGTTGGAAAGGTTCAGCTTTTTAATTTTGCCAATGAAAGAAGAGCATTAAATGCTCAAAAGGAATAATCGAAGGTGAAGAGTTTGTGACGCTCTAGAGCGCACAATAAAGTAATTAACATTAGGAATATAGTATAATAATAAGCCTAGGTTAAGAGAAAAACATGAAGCATGAAGAGAAAGTCAAATAGTCAGGCGAGCGCACCAAAAGGAAGAGCTGGGCACACTGACCACTGACCACCGACCACCTGGCCACACGCGCTAAGTTGCAGGGCAGGGATTTGCCGTTATTCGGCCACACTGATCGGGGCCAACGGGTATAAAATGGAAAAAAGTGGAAATTACAACCCAGCGGCCATATACGGCACCAGCTTGCTGCTGGCATTTGAGTCTCTTCCCACTGCTCACCTGGATCTGTTGCTTGGCGCGGCAACAAACTCTGGTTTGGCCCCAGCAGATGTCTTGAGCAACGACTCATCCGCTGGCTGGAGCTGCTCCGATCTCGCTAAAAGCTGGCATTTAAAAAGCTGACACCTGCTCCTCTCCAAAAAGCACTAGAAATACCCGGCGTTCCTCTTCAACTTTGGATGGCGCGCACGGAAGAAACGGCTAGAGTACAATTGGCTCACGCCCTGTAACTACGGCAGCTTGCTCATTTCTGGATTACCTCTGAAATCCGACTCCTCTCTGGCACCTGTTTTGGACCCCGAGGTTTTTTTTTTTTAATATTTAATAATCAAGCACAGGAAACCGCCAAGGGCGGCCCTGATTTCATTTATTCACCTTGTTACCAAGGGCAACCTTCGTAAATATTACAATAACGTTATAAAAAACATATAAATTGGTAGTAGTTTTAAACATTAAATCACAGCCAAGTGTATGACAATTTTGTTTTAAAAGGATAGAAGGAGTAAATGAAAAAAAAAATGTTTTTATACTAAATACTAATGCCGCTTTCACACCGGGGGCAGCAACCAGCAACAGCTGCCAAACATCCGGGGTGGTGCAGCTCCCAACGATCTGTGTACGACTAAGCCGCAGCCGAATTGGCCCTGAGCGAGCAGCCAGCAGTCAGTAGCCAATAGTCCAATTTGCAGCCGGGTGTGGAGTGCAGTTGCAGGTGCGTCATAGCAGCTGCCAGGTACCAGCAGCCGCTGGACAGAGGACTTAGGTCTCCTCAAACCAAAAAGCCTGTTGCCAGAGGCAGCTGCCAAGTTCCAGGGTTCAGCAGCCAGCAGACAGCATCCAGAAGTCCAATTCGCAGCCGATGGTGCAGCTGCAGTCGCGTCTTAAAAGCGGCAGCCGGTATCTGAGGACTCCAGGACTCCTCAAGCTTCATGTTCAACTAGGCTCCTCATGCCAGAAAGAGGGAACAGCTGCGTAACATACAAGAAGCCGCAGACAGAGGCAGCGCGATGACAGAGTTCGTGGTCAAGTAGTGTAATCGTTGAACTCCGCTTCTCTGTTGGATTATTAGCTCGTAAGACGTATTTAATTTTAGTTTAGCCGAGGTAGGATTAGTTTTAAGATTTTAAGCGCGGGTTTTTAAGTTTTAATATTCAGCTCGGCTATATACGTATTTACCCGGCGTTAATTTGCATTGGTGTGGCGCTTAATGTCAATTTGGTAATTCTCTTGTCGAAGACGCTTTACTATTTTTTTGCCAGTAAATACAAATCAGCAGCCAGCACCGCTCTCATCTTTAGAGACCCAAAACACGACACACGGCATAAATTGTAAGAAACAACCTTAACCACCACATCAACCCAGTCAGTTGTTAGTCTACGTGATAACACACTAATTTTATTTCCCCGTAATGCTATTACGTTTCATTACGTCTCGATATGTTTCAGTAATGCTAGTAGCACACTAATTTTGTTGCGCTCGTAATGCTATTACGTTTCATTATGGTCGCGATATTTTAGTATTAATCGATTAATCGACACGATTCTAGTTTTTTTCCCTTCAGAACTATCTGGCTGCTCAGAGCTGGGATGAAAAACAGCTGAGTTGACATTGTTTACATTTGCAAAGATTAGTTTTGTAATTTATTGACGCAATTTTTTTTTTTTGTTTCTCAGATCCGACAGAGTACCAGATGATGGAAAAGCAGGTCCCAGGAATGATGCAGCAACAGCAGAGGAGTGGTGGAGAGGCGAACTCGCAGGAAACTTTCAAGTGGGGAGCAGCAAGTAAGTTTGTCCACAATCAGACGGCTTTGGCAACATGCAAACAGCTGTGCCAACTTTGTTTTACCTTTTGTGATGAGTATAATTTGTGAATTATTGACGCCAAATTACTATTTTTCAGCCAATGCAATGCGGATAAGGTCGGGGAAACCGGTTCCGATGTGGTGGAGGAGTGGACGGGAAGTGGCGGACAAGTGCAATTAGCAGGGAATTATGACTGAGGAGCAGCATCAAAAACTTGGCCGCCAACGAGCCGCGTTTGGCCAGAAGTCCATTTTGGAAAGCTCTGCAACTTGATGCCTGGCGTGTCGCCCGTTGCTGTCATGCCTTTTTCCGGTCCTCCTGTGAGCGCACCACCGTTTCCAACTGTACCAATTTGTGAAGCAGCCTCTGTGAATTGTACAGCGACTGTTACTGATGCTGGGTGTGATAAAACGCTGACAATAATACAATTTTGTAATGATCCAAATGTGCCAATTATTCCATTTTTTCAGGGCCACTGCAGTCCCGGTAGTTGGGGAAACAAATCCAGAGGTGGCGGAGAAGTGGCCAGCAGGATAATTCGCCGGGAGCTACGGTTGAGGAGGAGCATTATAAATTGGCCGCTAGCAAGCCGCCTTTGCCAGCAGAACCAATTTCGGAAGGCTCCGTAAACTTGACGCTTGGCATATTGCTGGCCCTCCTGTGGGCATATAATTGGTTCCAATTGTAGCGAATTGTGGAACAGGGTCAACTGTGACTGTGTCGGGAGTGCTGGTATGTGTTGGCTATCAGAGTTTTGGCGAGATCCTTCTGGGGCGCTGTCATCCCGAGGTTCCACAATGCTGTCAACCGCTCTATCCTCTAATAGTAGACCAATGGCTTTCTCTCCACTTGTACGCAAATTTTCGGCCAGCTGTGTTCCCCGGGCTTAGTTGCACAGGCAACTGCCCTCCACTAAAAACAAGCATTAGCAGCGGAAGTCCGTAGGCCAGAGCAAGCAGAAGATTTTGCAGGTTGATCAGGGTGGTCGTCGGTTCAATTCACCAGCGGCTCCAAATACCTCCTCCTCGCCCCTGAAGTCAGGGACTATGAGCCTTTGTATAGCCAATCATTGCTCACGGATTTTCTCTGCTACAGCTCTGCGGGGAGAGGATGCCATGCGCGAAATCCCTTTTAAAGGGCCATTTATTTGCAACTCGCAACACCTACTGGGTGGCGGTTTTGGGGCCATCCTTGCCGCAGCAGCCAGCCGATCCTCCCACTCTACCTGCAACCTTTCCAATTTTTCGTCCTGCATACAGAGAAGAGTAGGTAGGCCATTCCGAATGTACCCGCCTTGTGTAGTCTCGTATCGCTTTTTGTTCGACTTTAGTGTAGTCAATCATGCTTGCTCTATCTGGGATTGGTGGGGGTGGAGGTTCGTTGAGCTGCGGCAGATTGCGTCTGAGTGGATCAAAGAATAGCTGCTGTTGGGCGCTTGGTCTTCCTAGCGCGAGTCTGTTTGGGACGTATGGTTCAGCCAAGATTCTTCTAACCAGTGGGTTTTGGTGACCAACCAGAGAATTAGCAAGCCTGCCCACTGGGCCTGAGAGAAGATGCCGTCCACTGTTTATATTATAGGCGCTTCTAATTGGAAAACTCACTCTGCAACCGACCGCGATCGGAGAAGGTGAGCCTTACGCTTGGGTGTGAGCAAC
Organism: Drosophila prolongata; assembly: GCA_036346975.1. Taxonomy (NCBI): domain Eukaryota; kingdom Metazoa; phylum Arthropoda; class Insecta; order Diptera; family Drosophilidae; genus Drosophila; species Drosophila prolongata. Next base: position 167,150 of record JAYMZC010000055.1, on the reverse strand, counting down.
CTCTCTGGGAGTTAATTGTGAAGTCTCTTTCTTAGGATAGGGTCTAGTCTAGTACCCCGTCCAAATACATTGTAGATAGTTAACCTTCCCCTTCCTCACTTTACCCACTCCCAGAAAGACCGACCGTCATCAGTGACAGACGATCTTGGGGATTCCACCACCCACTCCCGACTTCGAGGGACGAAGCCGCCATCAGTGGCAGCCGACTCCAATCTCGAGCCATCACTCGGTTCACCGAGTCGATCACCCCCTCGGGTCCCACTCGGCTCGCCGGGTTAACCTTCGCAGACCCACAGTGGGGTGCGACTCGTCTCATAAGCTGGGAAGACCTAAGTGGCCTCCAAACTTTCTCTCATAACCTAGAAGACCTAAGTGGCCTCCAAACCTCCCTCTCATAACCTGGAAGACCTCAGTGGCCTCCAAACTTCTCCTCACATACCCTGGAAGACCTATGTGGCCTCCAAGCTTCTCTCTCATCACCTGGAAGACCTAAGTGGACTCCACACCTTCTCTCACCCTGGCAGACCATCAGTGGTCTCGGGACGTACCTACCTAGACGTAAGGGGAAACATATCCTGGCTAGTCCAGAGGGGCCCACGTGGCCCGGCACAACCATATCTACCGCAGCAATACTTTTCGGCGCCACCCGAGCGGGTTGAAATAGTTTTCAGTCATGAAATTGTGAGCGTACTCTAGTCTACTTTTTAAATGTACTTGGATGACGGGTAGAGTTGAAAGAGCGCGGAAGCTCAGTCACAATATCGGAACTGAAATTGGAACAATCACCACTGCCCCTCTGATTCCACATTGCCTTTCCTAGCCGAGGGGAATAATCCTCATAAAAGGGATTCTCGGTGAAATAAGGCGTTCTTTGAGGCAGGTGAGTCCATTTAAGCACTCAGGGATTTCTGGGAAGTCGGACCCATTAGAAAGGCAGAGTGATGGGAGTTTGCCAAGAGAAATGGCACGACAAGTGTGGCAAAAGTTATATTTGCCGGACGGACTGGGAAATTTTCCTAAAAATAAAAGGCGTTGCCAACGATTAGGAGAGGAATTTAGAGAAGATAGATAATCCACTTACCTGCGAACGAAAACCATGTTCCTCCACAGCAAATACAAATAGCCGTTGGGCCTTCCTTTATGTTCCTGTGATACAGATTCCTCGCTGATGATCGAATCCTATTTCGCTGTTGTCCTCGTTCCTGTTCCAGTTCATCCTCCGAAAGTTGAGCTCGTGCGTCCATGTTTCGTTTACAACTGCCTTTGGGAGGCATCCAGTCGATTTTGGGTGTCCATCCTAAAGTTTAACAATCGATCCTCTGCCATTTGCCGAATCCTCCGCTGTTGTCGTGTTTCCCGGCGTTGTGATGTTCCTCCTGCGATGGGATTTCTCCTGGTTGCTCTCCTGTTATCGGCGTCCCTTTCCCGGTTCTCACTGCCTGTCCTTCCGTATCCCTTCGTCGCTGTCGGCGCTCTCCAGTGTTCCTTCCTGTTCCCTTGCACGTTTTCTCTGGGTCCTCGCGATGAGCAGTTCGCGGTGCGGCGTCCCGCCATGGTCAGCAGTATTTTGCACCTGCTTTTGTCGCCGCTGCGGCGTCCCGAACCCGTTCAGGATTTTCGGGTTTCTCCGGAATAGTCCTCCGAAGTAGAGTGTTCAGCAGTGTTTCGCAACTACTCTTGTCTTCGCTTCTCAGATTCCTGTCGACGGGTTTGCGCGTGCCTCCATATCCCGAGGTCCGCTCTGAGGCACGATAGTCCCAGGTCCGGTCGAGATTCGAATATCTTGCAGGCATCCTGAATACGCTCTGCAGAACGGATTTCTGGGTTAGTCTTTCGAGGACACATGCTCAGCAGTGTTTCGCAAGTGCTCTTGTCTGCGCTCCTCAGAGTCCTCCCGACGAGTTGAATGCGCTTGTGCTTCCCGAATCCGTTCAAGTTGCGAATCCTTTCGCTTCTTCTCCGCTGCGCGCGTGCAGTGGGAATCCTGAGGACGACTTTCCTCCCGAAAGTTAAGGTTATTGCAACGAACAATGGCGCATTCCGTTCATAGCGGCTCTACTGCGTCTTAAAGCAGCTTGGCGGCGTTGCTTCTGGGACAAGCGTGATACACGTGCCATTTTTGTATAGTGCTGTATGAAAAATATAAAAATTATGCAATGATAGCATATAAAATCACCTACATGGAATGCCGTCCACGGGTATAACAGGATTTTATGGAGAATTTGAAAGTTAAGGAGTTATTAGCGAAAATATCATACCAAAGTTTGTGGTTTCAAATATTACTTGAAAAAACAATTTTAGCACGCAATTAACGTACTTTAATTTTATCACGTGTAAAAATAATTTTTGCACACTTTGAATTTTACTACCCCCGTCCAAATACATTGTAGATAGTTAACCTCCCCTTCCTCACTTTACCCACTCCCAGAAAGACCGACCCGTCATCAGTGACAGACGATCTTGGGGATTCCACCACCCACTCCCCGAACTTCGAGGGACGAAGCCGCCATCAGTGGCAGCCGACTCCAATCTCGAGCCATCACTCGGTTCACCGAGTCGATCACCCCCTCGGGTCCCACTCGGCTCGCCGGGTTAACCTTCGCAGACCCACAGTGGGGTGCGACTCGTCTCATAAGCTGGAAGACCTAAGTGGCCTCCAAACTTTCTCTCATAACCTAGAAGACCTAAGTGGCCTCCAAACCTCCCTCTCATAACCTGGAAGACCTCAGTGGCCTCCAAACCTTCCTCACATACCCTGGAAGACCTATGTGGCCTCCAAGCTTCTCTCTCATCACCTGGAAGACCTAAGTGGACTCCACACCTTCTCTCACCCTGGCAGACATCAGTGGTTCGGGGACGTACCTACCTAGACGTAAGGGGAAACATATCCTGGCTAGTCCAGAGGGGCCACGTGGCCCCGGCACAACCATATCTACCGCAGCATACTTTTCGGCGCCACCCGAGCGGGTTGAATAGTTTCAGTCATGAAATTGTGAGCGTACTCTAGTCTACTTTTTAAATGTACTTGGATGACGGGTAGAGTTGAAGAGCGCGGAAGCTCAGTCACAATATCGGGAACTGAAATTGGAACAATCACCACTGCCCCTCTGATTCCACATTGCCTTTCCTAGCCGAGGGGAATAATCCTCATAAAAGGGATTCTCGGTGAAATAAGGTCGTTCTTTGAGGCAGGTGAGTCCATTTAAGCACTCAGGGATTTCTGGGAAGTCGGACCCATTAGAAAGGCAGAGTGATGGGAGTTTGCCAAGAGAAATGGCACGACAAGTGTGGCAAAAGTATATTTGCCGGACGGACTGGGAAATTTTCCTAAAAATAAAAGGCGTTTGCCAACGATTAGGAGAGGAAATTTAGAGAAGATAGATAATTCCACTTACCTGCGAACGAAACCATGTTCCTCCACAGCAAATACAAATAGCCGTTGGGCCTTCCTTTATGTTCCTGTGATACAGATTCCTCGCTGATGATCGAATCCTATTTCGCTGTTGTCCCTCGTTCCTGTTCCAGTTTCATCCTCCGAAAGTTGAGCTCGTGCGTCCATGTTTCGTTACACTGCCTTTGGGAGGCATCCAGTCGATTTTGGGTGTCCATCCTAAAGTTTAACAATCGATCCTCTGCCATTTGCCGAATCCTCCAGCTGTTTTGTCGTGTTTCCCGGCGTTGTGATGTTCCTCCTGCGATGGGATTTCTCCTGGTTGCTCTCCTGTTTCGGCGTCCCTTTCCCGTTCTCACTGCCGTCCTTCCGTATCCCTTCGTCGCTGTCGGCGCTCTCAGTGTTCCTTTCCTGTTCCCTTGCACGTTTCTCTGGGTCCTCGCGATGAGCAGTTCGCGGTGCGGCGTCCCGCCATGGTCAGCAGTATTTTGCACCTGCTTTTGTCGCCGCTGCGGCGTCCCGAACCCGTTCAGGATTTCGGTTCTCCGGAATAGTCCTCCGAGTAGAGTGTTCAGCAGTGTTTCGCAACTACTCTTGTCTTCGCTTCTCAGTTCCTGTCGACGGGTTGCGCGTGCCTCCATATACCCGAGTCCGCTCTGAGGCACGATAGTCCAGGTCGGTCGAGATTCGAATATCTTGCAGCATCCTGATACGCTCTGCAGAACGGATTTCTGGGTTAGTCTTTCGAGACACTGCTCAGCAGTGTTTCGCAAGTGCTCTTGTCTGCGCTCCTCAGAGGTCCTCCCGACGAGTTGAATGCGCTGTGCTTCCCGAATCCGTTCAAAGTTGCGAATCCTTTCGCTTCTTCTTCCGCGCTGCGCGCGTGCAGTGGAATCCTGAGGACGACTTGTCCTCCCGAAAGTTAGGTTATTGCACGAACATTGGCGCATTCCGTTCATAGCTGGTCTCTACTGCGTCTTAAAGCAGCTTGGCGGCGTTGCTTCTGGGACAAGCGTGATACACGTGCCATTTTTGTATAGTGCTGTATGAAAAATATAAAAATTATGCAATGATAGCATATAAAATCACCTACATGGAATGCCGTCCACGGGTATAACAGGATTTTAGGAGAATTTGAAGTTAAGGAGTTATTAGCGAAATATACATACCAAAGTTTGTGTTTCAAATATTTACTTGAAAACAATTTTTTAGCACGCAATTAACGTACTTTTAATTTTTATCACGTGTAAAAAATAATTTTGCACACTTTGAATTTTTACTACCCCGTCCAAATACATTGTAGATAGTTAACCTTCCCCTTCCTCACTTACCCACTCCCAGAAAGACCGACCGTCATCAGTGACAGACGATCTTGGGGATTCCACCACCCACTCCCGACTTCGAGGGACGAAGCCGCCATCAGTGGCAGCCGACTCCAATCTCGAGCCATCACTCGGTTCACCGAGTCGATCACCCCCTCGGGTCCCACTCGGCTCGCCGGGTTAACCTTCGCAGACCCACAGTGGGGTGCGACTCGTCTCATAAGCTGGAAGACCTAAGTGGCCTCCAAACTTTCTCTCATAACCTAGAAGACCTAAGTGGCCTCCAAACCTCCCTCTCATAACCTGGAAGACCTCAGTGGCCTCCAAACTTCCTCACATACCCTGGAAGACCTATGTGGCCTCCAAGCTTCTCTCTCATCACCTGGAAGACCTAAGTGGACTCCACACCTTCTCTCACCCTGGCAGACATCAGTGGTCTCGGGACGTACCTACCTAGACGTAAGGGGAAACATATCCTGGCTAGTCCAGAGGGGCCACGTGGCCCGGCACAACCATATCTACCGCAGCATACTTTTCGGCGCCACCCGAGCGGGTTGAATAGTTTCAGTCATGAAATTGTGAGCGTACTCTAGTCTACTTTTTAAATGTACTTGGATGACGGGTAGAGTTGAAAGAGCGCGGAAGCTCAGTCACAATATCGGGAACTGAAATTGGAACAATCACCACTGCCCCTCTGATTCCACATTGCCTTTCCTAGCCGAGGGGAATAATCCTCATAAAAGGGATTCTCGGTGAAATAAGGCGTTCTTTGAGGCAGGTGAGTCCATTTAAGCACTCAGGGATTTCTGGGAAGTCGGACCCATTAGAAAGGCAGAGTGATGGGAGTTTGCCAAGAGAAATGGCACGACAAGTGTGGCAAAAGTTATATTTGCCGGACGGACTGGGAAATTTTCCTAAAAATAAAAGGCGTTGCCAACGATTAGGAGAGGAAATTTAGAGAAGATAGATAATCCCACTTACCTGCGAACGAAACCATGTTCCTCCACAGCAAATACAAATAGCCGTTGGGCCTTCCTTTATGTTCCTGTGATACAGATTCCTCGCTGATGATCGAATCCTATTTCGCTGTTGTCCTCGTTCCTGTTCCAGTTCATCCTCCGAAAGTTGAGCTCGTGCGTCCATGTTTCGTTACAACTGCCTTTGGGAGGCATCCAGTCGATTTTGGGTGTCCATCCTAAAGTTTAACAATCGATCCTCTGCCATTTGCCGAATCCTCCGCTGTTGTCGTGTTTCCCGGCGTTGTGATGTTCCTCCTGCGATGGGATTTCTCCTGGTTGCTCTCCTGTTATCGGCGTCCCTTTCCCGTTCTCACTGCCTGTCTTCCGTATCCCTTCGTCGCTGTCGGCGCTCTCCAGTGTTCCTTTCCTGTTCCCTTGCACGTTTCTCTGGGTCCTCGCGATGAGCAGTTCGCGGTGCGGCGTCCCGCCATGGTCAGCAGTATTTTGCACCTGCTTTTGTCGCCGCTGCGGCGTCCCGAACCCGTTCAGGATTTCGGTTCTCCGGAATAGTCCTCCGAGTAGAGTGTTCAGCAGTGTTTCGCAACTACTCTTGTCTTCGCTTCTCAGATTCCTGTCGACGGGTTGCGCGTGCCTCCATATCCCGAGTCCGCTCTGAGGCACGATAGTCCAGGTCCGGTCGAGATTCGAATATCTTGCAGCATCCTGAATACGCTCTGCAGAACGGATTTCTGGGTTAGTCTTTCGAGACACATGCTCAGCAGTGTTTCGCAAGTGCTCTTGTCTGCGCTCCTCAGAGTCCTCCCGACGAGTTGAATGCGCTTGTGCTTCCCGAATCCGTTCAAAGTTGCGAATCCTTTCGCTTCTTCTCCGCTGCGCGCGTGCAGTGGAATCCTGAGGACGACTTTCCTCCCGAAAGTTAAGGTTATTGCAACGAACATTGGCGCATTCCGTTCATAGCGGGCTCTACTGCGTCTTAAAGCAGCTTGGCGGCGTTGCTTCTGGGACAAGCGTGATACACGTGCCATTTTTGTATAGTGCTGTATGAAAAATATAAAAATTATGCAATGATAGCATATAAAATCACCTACATGGAATGCCGTCCACGGGTTTATAACAGGATTTTAGGAGAATTTGAAAGTTAAGGAGTTATTAGCGAAATATACATACCAAAGTTTGTGTTTCAAATATTACTTGAAAACAATTTTTAGCACGCAATTAACGTACTTTTAATTTTTATCACGTGTAAAAAATAATTTTGCACACTTTGAATTTTACTACCCCGTCCAAATACATTGTAGATAGTTAACCTTCCCCTTCCTCACTTTACCCACTCCCAGAAAGACCGACCGTCATCAGTGACAGACGATCTTGGGGATTCCACCACCCACTCCCGACTTCGAGGGACGAAGCCGCCATCAGTGGCAGCCGACTCCAATCTCGAGCCATCACTCGGTTCACCGAGTCGATCACCCCCTCGGGTCCCACTCGGCTCGCCGGGTTAACCTTCGCAGACCCACAGTGGGGTGCGACTCGTCTCATAAGCTGGAAGACCTAAGTGGCCTCCAAACTTTCTCTCATAACCTAGAAGACCTAAGTGGCCTCCAAACCTCCCTCTCATAACCTGGAAGACCTCAGTGGCCTCCAAACTTCCTCACATACCCTGGAAGACCTATGTGGCCTCCAAGCTTCTCTCTCATCACCTGGAAGACCTAAGTGGACTCCACACCTTCTCTCACCCTGGCAGACATCAGTGGTCTCGGGACGTACCTACCTAGACGTAAGGGGAAACATATCCTGGCTAGTCCAGAGGGGCCACGTGGCCCGGCACAACCATATCTACCGCAGCATACTTTTCGGCGCCACCCGAGCGGGTTGAATAGTTTCAGTCATGAAATTGTGAGCGTACTCTAGTCTACTTTTTAAATGTACTTGGATGACATGGGTAGAGTTGAAAGAGCGCGGAAGCTCAGTCACAATATCGGGAACTGAAATTGGAACAATCACCACTGCCTCTCTGATTCCACATTGCCTTTCCTAGCCGAGGGGAATAATCCTCATAAAAGGGATTCTCGGTGAAATAAGGCGTTCTTTGAGGCAGGTGAGTCCATTTAAGCACTCAGGGATTTCTGGGAAGTCGGACCCATTAGAAAGGCAGAGTGATGGGAGTTTGCCAAGAGAAATGGCACGACAAGTGTGGCAAAAGTTATATTTGCCGGACGGACTGGGAAATTTTCCTAAAAATAAAAGGCGTTGCCAACGATTAGGAGAGGAAATTTAGAGAAGATAGATAATCCACTTACCTGCGAACGAAACCATGTTCCTCCACAGCAAATACAAATAGCCGTTGGGCCTTCCTTTATGTTCCTGTGATACAGATTCCTCGCTGATGATCGAATCCTATTTCGCTGTTGTCCTCGTTCCTGTTCCAGTTCATCCTCCGAAAGTTGAGCTCGTGCGTCCATGTTTCGTTACAACTGCCTTTGGGAGGCATCCAGTCGATTTTGGGTGTCCATCCTAAAGTTTAACAATCGATCCTCTGCCATTTGCCGAATCCTCCGCTGTTGTCGTGTTTCCCGGCGTTGTGATGTTCCTCCTGCGATGGGATTTCTCCTGGTTGCTCTCCTGTTATCGGCGTCCCTTTCCCGTTCTCACTGCCTGTCTTCCGTATCCCTTCGTCGCTGTCGGCGCTCTCCAGTGTTCCTTTCCTGTTCCCTTGCACGTTTCTCTGGGTCCTCGCGATGAGCAGTTCGCGGTGCGGCGTCCCGCCATGGTCAGCAGTATTTTGCACCTGCTCTTGTCGCCGCTGCGGCGTCCCGAACCCGTTCAGGATTTCGGTTCTCCGGAATAGTCCTCCGAGTAGAGTGTTCAGCAGTGTTTCGCAACTACTCTTGTCTTCGCTTCTCAGATTCCTGTCGACGGGTTGCGCGTGCCTCCATATCCCGAGTCCGCTCTGAGGCACGATAGTCCAGGTCCGGTCGAGATTCGAATATCTTGCAGCATCCTGAATACGCTCTGCAGAACGGATTTCTGGGTTAGTCTTTCGAGACACATGCTCAGCAGTGTTTCGCAAGTGCTCTTGTCTGCGCTCCTCAGAGTCCTCCCGACGAGTTGAATGCGCTTGTGCTTCCCGAATCCGTTCAAAGTTGCGAATCCTTTCGCTTCTTCTCCGCTGCGCGCGTGCAGTGGAATCCTGAGCACGACTTTCCTCCCGAAAGTTAAGGTTATTGCAACGAACATTGGCGCATTCCGTTCATAGCGGGCTCTACTGCGTCTTAAAGCAGCTTGGCGGCGTTGCTTCTGGGACAAGCGTGATACACGTGCCATTTTTGTATAGTGCTGTATGAAAAATATGAAAATTATGCAATGATAGCATATAAAATCACCTACATGGAATGCCGTCCACGGGTATAACAGGATTTTAGGAGAATTTGAAAGTTAAGGAGTTATTAGCGAAATATACATACCAAAGTTTGTGTTTCAAATATTACTTGAAAACAATTTTTAGCACGCAATTAACGTACTTTTAATTTTTATTTTGCACACTTTGAATTTTACCACTAATAAAAAATTACTTTCTCACACTTTAAATTTTGCACTGTTAAAAAATAATTCTGCTCTCTTTAAATTTGCACTTGTAAAAATTCTTTTCACAAACTGACAAAGTATCGTCGTCACTCGATAAATTTTTGTCATTGACTGATCTACGGATTAAAGGATTTCTGAATATCCCAAATAAAAAAGAACTATACCTTGACCCTTTAAAGGTTCCCTAGTTTGACCCTTTTAAAAAAGTCACGTACTTTTGCACATGGGACAACTGTTAGTAGACCATTCTTTCATATTGTTACTAAACTAATAATTCAATGACGTCGGACAATGCTTGAATTTCTTTAGTTTTGTTAACATGGCTCTCATATAGCTGCAGAAATTCTTTATTAAATTTTCTTATTATTATATGTGCAAAAACTATATCAACCTCGTCAGAAATTTGTGCCTTTAATTTTATCATGTGAATTGACTTAATTATAGTGTCAATAAGTATTCTTAATCGCCGAACTGATTCCACATTCAGATTTTGGGGATCAAGAAGGCGATTAATTTGGTCGAAAAATGTTCCTTTTATTTTCATACCGCTTGGCTAACAATTCCCAAGCCGCCTCATAATTTTCCGCTGATCCCAACAATAAGTGAGAAACCAAATTCGTGGCTTTTCCCTTAAGTGATATTTTAAGGTAGTTAAATTTCAAGGAAGGACTGAGATCCTCCCTTAAATGTATGTGTTCATTAAATAACTCATAAAATAGCTCCCAATTTTTGGAATCTCCATAAAATGTGGGTACCTGAATTTTAGGCAAAGTTGGCAAATCATCAATTTTATGATTTCCAACTTCTACCTTTTAAGGCACAATTTCCTCGAGTTTTTTTTCATATCTTTGCTAACCATTAAAATATCGAACGCTAATTCGTCCAATATATCATTATACCTCCTAACAGTGACATATGTACTGTTTTCCTATTCTTGGTTTAATTCTATTGAAAAAGAGCATTTGATAAATTGATAAATAAATTAATAAACAAATCTTTTATTTAAGAAAAATTCCATCGTTATGACTGTAGCTTGTTTTGTATGTCAGAGCAACAGCATTCCTCAGTTCATTTACAGCAAATATCCAATCAATTTGCGTCAAATGTTTCGTAGTTGCAGAATTATTGATGGAATTAGATTAAATTCATTTAAAGCTTCTTCAAGTCGATCAGTGGTTGTGGATCTGCAAATATTAAAATCTCTTAATATAACCAATTTGCTATTATTTTCTAAGCTGCGTATCCTTTCTACGTCCGACATAACTTCATTACGAAATTGTGCTATAGGAAATGTTGGATTCCTATAAACAACAATGAAGGATGTATTAAGATATTTGAAGTTATATAGTTCTTGAGCTCGAAGACTTATTTGTCTCAAACAAAAAAAACTACATTTTCGGCCATATTTTGCTTGGCATAAATCATAATTCCATTTTTGCCAATACCATTCAATCGATTGCTATCAATTCTTCTTATTATGTCGAAACCTTGTAAAGAAAAGTTTTTGCTGGGAAGAGTTAAAGTTTGGACAAAACAATGAAAATTTGCAGAACAAATAATAGGGTCGTTAAAAATATCTTCGCGATGGCTTTGAAGAGACATAACATTATGGTAATACAGTGAGATGTCTTCGTTTCTGTTAACCACAAACTCATAATGCGTAGTCAAAAACTTTTCCTCTCTTAACTTTTGAAGTTCGTCTTGGACATTTGGAGCTCCAAATCTTGTTGGAGGAACAAATTCGCCTAGAAGGAAAAGTTCTGATGCGCTAGTGGCTCTGCTGCATCCAACATATAACGAAGCTCGCTTGATGCCTCTTTTAAGATGCACGGCGACTTTGCTATATGTTGCTCCTTGGCTTTTGTGGATGGTAATAGCCTCAACAGGAACAATTGGAAATTGTTTTCGGTCAACAGAAGCATGCTCCGATCTTCCACATTTGAAAACTCGAGAGGCTTTTACTATTGGAGTCCATTAGGGATCGGGATTGTTCCGAACTTTTGATCTAGCGATAGCGCCAACCGTGGGTTCAAAAAAATTAATCCAAAGTCGCGTTACTAAATTTGAGCCATCCACTAAGCAATGGTCAATTAGCATCAGCTGACCAGTTGCTTCATTTACAAGTCCGTCACTTGTGTCTATATTGACGGTCACCATATATTTAGCAGTTGTTTTGAGATGAATAACATATGGCAAACCCTGTGTTTCAGGGGTTTTTATATTTTGAGCATATCTTAACGTGTTTTCTCTGTTTCGTGTAGATATGTTCGCAGTTTTCACTGTATCAACAGCAGTGGAAACCAATTCTTCCGTCCCAATTTGCGTTAGTTTTAAGAAATTGTAATTGTTAACTTCTTCGTTACAAGAAAATAAATGAATGGCATCATCAGGAACTTCGCTGGGTGAAACAACTCTTTGTTTAAGGAGCTTTATATCTGAAATTATCATGCAAGCCTCAGATAAATGATTTAGGGCTTGAGCAAATGCATGGTCGCCTTTTTGGCGCATTCTTTCTGTGAGCTCAAAATACTTAAAGTTGCTCCATAAGTTATTTCCTGCTAAAACGCTATAAGGATTTATTGTCCTCTCCGAAAATATCCAACTGGGGAAAGCTGCTTTAGATCTCCAAAAACTATAATTGATTTTCCACCAAAACTTAAGTCAGGGCTTCGGAAAATTTGACGAAGCCGTTGAACCCAAAATGTAAGCATTTTAGAACCAAACATAGAAACTTGCAATGAATTGTATTTAACATATCATTGCTTAAAAATCTTAAGGTACCTGAAGCATGATTAATTGGAAGAGAAAACACTGAATGTAGAGTCAGTCCTCTAATTCTAAAAGCAGCTTTTCCAGTCGCTGTTCCGCTCTATATTTGGTACTGCCAAAGCTCTAAACTCTTTGTCTAAAAATTGGGAGACAGGTTTATCCGCATCAGGAGCATTATTTCCCCTATCCTCTTGCAAGTCTTGCCAGAACTCTTTCTAACTCCATATCATCAAACACATTATAATTCCTTTTTATTGTCTTAATGGCTTCATGGTTTACTCGGAATTTGTTTTCAATGTCGTTGGAAAGAAGTTCAGCTTTTTAATTTTGCCAATGAAAGAAGAGCATTAAATGCTCTCGGAAATAATCGGAAGGTGAAGAGTTTGTGACGCTCTAGAGCGCACAATATAAGTAAATTAACATTAGGAAATATAAAGTATAATAATAAGCCTAGGTTAAGAGAAAAACATGAAGCATGAAGAGAAAGTCAAATAGTCAGGCGAGCGCACCAAAAGGAAGAGCTGGGCACACTAACCACTGACCACCGACCACCTGGCCACACGCGCTAAGTTGCAGGGCAGGGGATTTTGCCGTTATTCGGCCACACTGATCGGGGCCAACGGGTATAAAAATGGAAAAAAGTGGAAATTACAACCAGCGGCCATATACGGCACCAGCTTGCTGCTGGCATTTGAGTCTCTTCCCACTGCTCACCTGGATCTGTTGCTTGGCGCGGCAACAAACTCTGGTTTGGCCCCAGCAGATGTCTTGAGCAACGACTCATCCGCTAGGCTGGAGCTGCTCCGATCTCGCTAAAAAGCTGGCATTTAAAAAGCTGACACCTGCTCCTCTCCAAAAAGCACTAGAAATACCCGGCGTTCCTCTTCAACTTTGGATGGCGCGCACGGAAGAAACGGCTAGAGTACAATTGGCTCACGCCCTGTAACTACGGCAGCTTGCTCATTTCTGGATTACCTCTGAAATCCGACTCCTCTCTGGCACCTGTTTTGGACCCCGAGGTTTTTTTTTTTTTAAATATTTAATAATCAAGCACAGGAAACCGCCAAGGGCGGCCCTGATTTCATTTATTCACCTTGTTACCAAGGGCAACCTTCGTAAATATTACAATAACGTTATAAAAAACATATAAATTGGTAGTAGTTTTAAACATTAAATCACAGCCAAGTGTATGACAATTTTGTTTTAAAAGAAGGATAGAAGGAGTAAATGAAAAAAAAAAATGTTTTTATACTAAATACTAATGCCGCTTTCACCGGGGGCAGCAACCAGCAACAGCTGCCAAACATCCGGGGGTGGTGCAGCTCCCAACGATCTGTGTACGACTAAGCCGCAGCCGAATTGGCCCTGAGCGAGCAGACAGCAGTCAGTAGCCAATAGTCCAATTTGCAGCCGGGTGTGGAGAGTGCAGTTGCAGGTGCGTCATAGCAGCTGCCAGGTACCAGCAGCCGCTGGACAGAGGACTTAGGTCTCCTCAAACCAAAAAGCCTGTTGCCAGAGGCAGCTGCCAAGTTCCAGGGTTCAGCAGCCAGCAGACAGCATCCAGAAGTCCAATTCGCAGCCGATGGTGCAGCTGCAGTCGCGTCTTAAAAGCGGCAGCCGGTATCTGAGGACTCCAGGACTCCTCAAGCTTCATGTTCAACTAGGCTCCTCATGCCAGAAAGAGGGAACAGCTGCGTAACATACAAGAAGCCGCAGACAGAGGCAGCGCGATGACAGAGTTCGTGGTCAAGTAGTGTAATCGTTGAACTCCGCTTCTCTGTTGGATTAGTTAGCTCGTAAGACGTATTTAATTTTAGTTTAGCCGAGGTAGGATTAGTTTTAAGATTTTAAGCGCGGGTTTTTAAGTTTTAATATTCAGCTCGGCTATATACGTATTTACCCGGCGTTAATTTGCATTGGTGTGGCGCTTAATGTCAATTTGGTAATTCTCTTGTCGAAGACGCTTTACTATTTTTTTGCCAGTAAATACTAAATCAGCAGCCAGCACCGCTCTCATCTTTAGAGACCCAAAACACGACACACGGCATAAATTGTAAGAAACAACCTTAACCACCACATCAACCCAGTCAGTTGTTAGTCTACGTGATAACACACTAATTTTATTTCCCCGTAATGCTATTACGTTTCATTACGTCTCGATATTTTCAGTAGATAGCTAGTAGCACACTAATTTTGTTGCGCTATTACGTTTCATTATGTCGCGATATTTTTAGTATTAATCGATTAATCGACACGATTCTAGTTTTTTTCCCTTCAGAACTATCTGGCTGCTCAGAGCTGGGATGAAAAACAGCTGAGTTGACATTGTTTACATTTGCAAAGATTAGTTTTGTAATTTATTGACGCAATTTTTTTTTTTTGTTTCTCAGATCCGACAGAGTACCAGATGATGGAAAAGCAGGTCCCAGGAATGATGCAGCAACAGCAGAGGAGTGGTGGAGAGGCGAACTCGCAGGAAACTTCAAGTGGGGAGCAGCAGTAAGTTTGTCCACAATCAGACGGCTTTGGCAACAATGCAAACAGCTGTGCCAACTTTGTTTACCTTTTGTGATGAGTATAATTTGTGAATTATTGACGCCAAATTACTATTTTTCAGCCAATGCAATGCGGATAGTCGGGGAAACCGGTTCCGATGTGGTGGAGGAGTGGACGGGAAGTGGCGGACAAGTGCAATTAGCAGGGAATTATGACTGAGGAGCAGCATCAAAAACTTGGCCGCCAACGAGCCGCTTTGGCCAGAAGTCCATTTTGGAAAGCTCTGCAACTTGATGCCTGGCGTGTCGCCCGTTGCTGTCATGCCTTTTTCCGGTCCTCCTGTGAGCGCACCACCGTTTCCAACTGTACCAATTTGTGAAGCAGCCTCTGTGAATTGTACAGCGACTGTTACTGATGCTGGTGTGATTAAACGCTGACAATAATACAATTTTGTAATGATCCAAATGTGCCAATTATTCCATTTTTTCAGGGCCACTGCAGTCCCGGTAGTTGGGGAAACAAATCCAGAGGTGGCGGAGAAGTGGCCAGCAGGATAATTCGCCGGGAGCTACGGTTGAGGAGGAGCATTATAAATTGGCCGCTAGCAAGCCGCCTTTGCCAGCAGACCAATTTCGAAGGCTCCGTAACTTGACGCTTGGCCTATTGCTGGCCCTCCTGTGGGCATATAATTGGTTCCAATTGTAGCGAATTGTGGAACAGGGTCAAACTGTGACTGTGTCGGGAGTGCTGGTATGTGTTGGCTATCAGAGTTTTGGCGAGATCCTTCTGGGGCGCTGTCATCCCGAGGTTCCACAATGCTGTCACCGCTCTCATCCTCTAATAGTAGACAATGGCTTCTCTCCACTGTACGCAAATTTTCGGCCAGCTGTGTTCCCGGGCTTAGTTGCACAGGCAACTGCCCTCCACTAACAACAGCATTAGCAGCGGAAGTCGTAGGCAGAGCAAGCAGAAGATTTTGCAGGTTGATCAGGGTGGTCGTCGGTTCAATCACCAGCGGCTCCAAATACTCCTCCTCGCCCCTGAAGTCAGGGACTATGAGCCTTTGTATAGCCAATCATTGCTCACGGATTTTCTCTGCTACAGCTCTGCGGGATAGGATGCCATGCGCGAAATCCCTTTTAAGGCCATTTATTTGCAACTCGCAACACCTACTGGGTGGCGGTTTTGGGGCCATCCTTGCCGCAGCAGCCAGCCGATCCTCCCACTCTACCTGCAACCTTTCCAATTTTTCGTCCTGCATACAGAGAAGAGTAGGTAGGCCATTCCGAATGTACCGCCTTGTGTAGTCTCGTATCGCTTTTTGTTCGACTTTAGTGTAGTCAATCATGCTTGCTCTATCTGGGATTGGTGGGGGTGGAGGTTCGTTGAGCTGCGGCAGATTGCGTCTGAGTGGATCAAAGAATAGCTGCTGTTGGGCGCTTGGTCTTCCTAGCGCGAGTCTGTTTGGGACGTATGGTTCAGCCAAGATTCATCTAACCAGTGGGTTTTGGTGACCAACCAGAGAATTAGCAAGCCTGCCACTGGCCTGAGAGAAGATGCCGTCCACTGTTTATATTATAGGCGCTTCTAATTGGAAAACTCACTCTGCAACCGACCGCGATCGGAGAAGGTGAGCCTTACGCTTGGGTGTGAGCAACCTCTCTGGGAGTTAATTGTGAAGTCTCTTTCTTAGGATAGGGTCTAGTACCCCGTCCAAATACATTGTAGATAGTTAACCTTCCCCTTCCTCACTTTACCCACTCCCAGAAAGACCGACCGTCATCAGTGACAGACGATCTTGGGGATTCCACCACCCACTCCCGACTTCGAGGGACGAAGCCGCCATCAGTGGCAGCCGACTCCAATCTCGAGCCATCACTCGGTTCACCGAGTCGATCACCCCCTCGGGTCCCACTCGGCTCGCCGGGTTAACCTTCGCAGACCCACAGTGGGGTGCGACTCGTCTCATAAGCTGGAAGACCTAAGTGGCCTCCAAACTTTCTCTCATAACCTAGAAGACCTAAGTGGCCTCCAAACCTCCCTCTCATAACCTGGAAGACCTCAGTGGCCTCCAAACTTCCTCACATACCCTGGAAGACCTATGTGGCCTCCAAGCTTCTCTCTCATCACCTGGAAGACCTAAGTGGACTCCACACCTTCTCTCACCCTGGCAGACATCAGTGGTCTCGGGACGTACCTACCTAGACGTAAGGGGAAACATATCCTGGCTAGTCCAGAGGGGCCAAGTGGCCCGGCACAACCATATCTACCGCAGCATACTTTTCGGCGCCACCCGAGCGGGTTGAATAGTTTCAGTCATGAAATTGTGAGCGTACTCTAGTCTACTTTTAAATGTACTTGGATGACGGGTAGAGTTGAAAGAGCGCGGAAGCTCAGTCACAATATCGGGAACTGAAATTGGAACAATCACCACTGCCCCTCTGATTCCACATTGCTTTCCTAGCCGAGGGGAATAATCCTCATAAAAGGGATTCTCGGTGAAATAAGGCGTTCTTTGAGGCAGGTGAGTCCATTTAAGCACTCAGGGATTTCTGGGAAGTCGGACCCATTAGAAAGGCAGAGTGATGGGAGTTTGCCAAGAGAAATGGCACGACAAGTGTGGCAAAAGTTATATTTGCCGGACGGACTGGGAAATTTTCCTAAAAATAAAAGGCGTTGCCAACGATTAGGAGAGGAAATTTAGAGAAGATAGATAATCCACTTACCTGCGAACGAAACCATGTTCCTCCACAGCAAATACAAATAGCCGTTGGGCCTTCCTTTATGTTCCTGTGATACAGATTCCTCGCTGATGATCGAATCCTATTTCGCTGTTGTCCTCGTTCCTGTTCCAGTTCATCCTCCGAAAGTTGAGCTCGTGCGTCCATGTTTCGTTACAACTGCCTTTGGGAGGCATCCAGTCGATTTTGGGTGTCCATCCTAAAGTTTAACAATCGATCCTCTGCCATTTGCCGAATCCTCCGCTGTTGTCGTGTTTCCCGGCGTTGTGATGTTCCTCCTGCGATGGGATTTCTCCTGGTTGCTCTCCTGTTATCGGCGTCCCTTTCCCGTTCTCACTGCCTGTCTTCCGTATCCCTTCGTCGCTGTCGGCGCTCTCCAGTGTTCCTTTCCTGTTCCCTTGCCCGTTTCTCTGGGTCCTCGCGATGAGCAGTTCGCGGTGCGGCGTCCCGCCATGGTCAGCAGTATTTTGCACCTGCTTTTGTCGCCGCTGCGGCGTCCCGAACCCGTTCAGGATTTCGGTTCTCCGGAATA
The DNA here is from genome assembly GCA_036346975.1 of Drosophila prolongata. Lineage (NCBI taxonomy): Eukaryota > Metazoa > Arthropoda > Insecta > Diptera > Drosophilidae > Drosophila > Drosophila prolongata. Next base: position 149,334 of record JAYMZC010000055.1, on the reverse strand, counting down.
GTCCTCCGAGTAGAGTGTTCAGCAGTGTTTCGCAACTACTCTTGTCTTCGCTTCTCAGATTCCTGTCGACGGGTTGCGCGTGCCTCCATATCCCGAGTCCGCTCTGAGGCACGATAGTCCAGGTCCGGTCGTGATTCGAATATCTTGCAGCATCCTGAATACGCTCTGCAGAACGGATTTCTGGGTTAGTCTTACGAGACACATGCTCAGCAGTGTTTCGCAAGTGCTCTTGTCTGCGCTCCTCAGAGTCCTCCCGACGAGTTGAATGCGCTTGTGCTTCCCGAATCCGTTCAAAGTTGCGAATCCTTTCGCTTCTTCTCCGCTGCGCGCGTGCAGTGGAATCCTGAGGACGACTTTCCTCCCGAAAGTTAAGGTTATTGCAACGAACATTGGCGCATTCCGTTCATAGCGGGCTCTACTGCGTCTTAAAGCAGCTTGGCGGCGTTGCTTCTGGGACAAGCGTGATACACGTGCCATTTTTGTATAGTGCTGTATGAAAAATATGAAAATTATGCAATGATAGCATATAAAATCACCTACATGGAATGCCGTCCACGGGTATAACAGGATTTTAGGAGAATTTGAAAGTTAAGGAGTTATTAGCGAAATATACATACCAAAGTTTGTGTTTCAAATATTACTTGAAAACAATTTTTAGCACGCAATTAACGTACTTTTAATTTTTATCACGTGTAAAAAAAAATTTTGCACACTTTGAATTTTACTACCCCGTCCAAATACATTGTAGATAGTTAACCTTCCCCTTCCTCACTTTACCCACTCCCAGAAAGACCGACCGTCATCAGTGACAGACGATCTTGGGGATTCCACCACCCACTCCCGACTTCGAGGGACGAAGCCGCCATCAGTGGCAGCCGACTCCAATCTCGAGCCATCACTCGGTTCACCGAGTCGATCACCCCCTCGGGTCCCACTCGGCTCGCCGGGTTAACCTTCGCAGACCCACAGTGGGGTGCGACTCGTCTCATAAGCTGGAAGACCTAAGTGGCCTCCAAACTTTCTCTCATAACCTAGAAGACCTAAGTGGCCTCCAAACCTCCCTCTCATAACCTGGAAGACCTCAGTGGCCTCCAAACTTCCTCACATACCCTGGAAGACCTATGTGGCCTCCAAGCTTCTCTCTCATCACCTGGAAGACCTAAGTGGACTCCACACCTTCTCTCACCCTGGCAGACATCAGTGGTCTCGGGACGTACCTACCTAGACGTAAGGGGAAACATATCCTGGCTAGTCCAGAGGGGCCACGTGGCCCGGCACAACCATATCTACCGCAGCATACTTTTCGGCGCCACCCGAGCGGGTTGAATAGTTTCAGTCATGAAATTGTGAGCGTACTCTAGTCTACTTTTTAAATGTACTTGGATGACATGGGTAGAGTTGAAAGAGCGCGGAAGCTCAGTCACAATATCGGGAACTGAAATTGGAACAATCACCACTGCCTCTCTGATTCCACATTGCCTTTCCTAGCCGAGGGGAATAATCCTCATAAAAGGGATTCTCGGTGAAATAAGGCGTTCTTTGAGGCAGGTGAGTCCATTTAAGCACTCAGGGATTTCTGGGAAGTCGGACCCATTAGAAAGGCAGAGTGATGGGAGTTTGCCAAGAGAAATGGCACGACAAGTGTGGCAAAAGTTATATTTGCCGGACGGACTGGGAAATTTTCCTAAAAATAAAAGGCGTTGCCAACGATTAGGAGAGGAAATTTAGAGAAGATAGATAATCCACTTACCTGCGAACGAAACCATGTTCCTCCACAGCAAATACAAATAGTCGTTGGGCCTTCCTTTATGTTCCTGTGATACAGATTCCTCGCTGATGATCGAATCCTATTTCGCTGTTGTCCTCGTTCCTGTTCCAGTTCATCCTCCGAAAGTTGAGCTCGTGCGTCCATGTTTCGTTACAACTGCCTTTGGGAGGCATCCAGTCGATTTTGGGTGTCCATCCTAAAGTTTAACAATCGATCCTCTGCCATTTGCCGAATCCTCCGCTGTTGTCGTGTTTCCCGGCGTTGTGATGTTCCTCCTGCGATGGGATTTCTCCTGGTTGCTCTCCTGTTATCGGCGTCCCTTTCCCGTTCTCACTGCCTGTCTTCCGTATCCCTTCGTCGCTGTCGGCGCTCTCCAGTGTTCCTTTCCTGTTCCCTTGCACGTTTCTCTGGGTCCTCGCGATGAGCAGTTCGCGGTGCGGCGTCCCGCCATGGTCAGCAGTATTTTGCACCTGCTTTTGTCGCCGCTGCGGCGTCCCGAACCCGTTCAGGATTTCGGTTCTCCGGAATAGTCCTCCGAGTAGAGTGTTCAGCAGTGTTTCGCAACTACTCTTGTCTTCGCTTCTCAGATTCCTGTCGACGGGTTGCGCGTGCCTCCATATCCCGAGTCCGCTCTGAGGCACGATAGTCCAGGTCCGGTCGAGATTCGAATATCTTGCAGCATCCTGAATACGCTCTGCAGAACGGATTTCTGGGTTAGTCTTTCGAGACACATGCTCAGCAGTGTTTCGCAAGTGCTCTTGTCTGCGCTCCTCAGAGTCCTCCCGACGAGTTGAATGCGCTTGTGCTTCCCGAATCCGTTCAAAGTTGCGAATCCTTTCGCTTCTTCTCCGCTGCGCGCGTGCAGTGGAATCCTGAGGACGACTTTCCTCCCGAAAGTTAAGGTTATTGCAACGAACATTGGCGCATTCCGTTCATAGCGGGCTCTACTGCGTCTTAAAGCAGCTTGGCGGCGTTGCTTCTGGGACAAGCGTGATACACGTGCCATTTTTGTATAGTGCTGTATGAAAAATATGAAAATTATGCAATGATAGCATATAAAATCACCTACATGGAATGCCGTCCACGGGTATAACAGGATTTTAGGAGAATTTGAAAGTTAAGGAGTTATTAGCGAAATATACATACCAAAGTTTGTGTTTCAAATATTACTTGAAAACAATTTTTAGCACGCAATTAACGTACTTTTAATTTTTATCACGTGTAAAAAATAATTTTGCACACTTTGAATTTTACCACTAATAAAAAATTACTTTCTCACACTTTAAATTTTGCACTGTTAAAAAATAATTCTGCTCTCTTTAAATTTGCACTTGTAAAAATTATTTTCACAAACTGACAAAGTATCGTCGTCACTCGATAAATTTTTGTCATTGACTGATCTACGGATTAAAGGATTTCTGAATATCCCAAATAAAAAAGAACTATACCTTGACCCTTTAAAGGTTCCCTAGTTTGACCCTTTTAAAAAAGTCACGTACTTTTGCACATGGGACAACTGTTAGTAGACCATTCTTTCATATTGTTACTAAACTAATAATTCAATGACGTCGGACAATGCTTGAATTTCTTTAGTTTTGTTAACATGGCTCTCATATAGCTGCAGAAATTCTTTATTAAATTTTCTTATTATTATATGTGCAAAAACTATATCAACCTCGTCAGAAATTTGTGCCTTTAATTTTATCATGTGAATTGACTTAATTATAGTGTCAATAAGTATTCTTAATCGCCGAACTGATTCCACATTCAGATTTTGGGGATCAAGAAGGCGATTTCCTTTTATTTTCATACCGCTTGGCTAACAATTCCCAAGCCGCCTCATAATTTTCCGCTGATCCCAACAATAAGTGAGAAACCAAATTCGTGGCTTTTCCCTTAAGTGATATTTTAAGGTAGTTAAATTTCAAGGAAGGACTGAGATCCTCCCTTAAATGTATGTGTTCATTAAATAACTCATAAAATAGCTCCCAATTTTTGGAATCTCCATAAAATGTGGGTACCTGAATTTTAGGCAAAGTTGGCAAATCATCAATTTTATGATTTCCAACTTCTACCTTTTAAGGCACAATTTCCTCGAGTTTTTTTTCATATCTTAGCTAACCATTAAAATATCGAACGCTAATTCGTCCAATATATCATTATACCTAACAGTGACATATGTACTGTTTTCCTATTCTTGTTTTAATTCTATTGAAAAAGAGCATTTGCTCGTAATGACTCTTAATGAAATAGTCATGCGCTACTACTCCAATATGCATCAGAGCTTTATGATTTTCGATGCACTCGGCCTTCAGTTCATCGAATTTCTTTAAATATTCGAATGATATGCTTGGGAGATCTTCAAGCGCCTTACTGGCGTTGGTAATCTCCACCTGCCTTTTTATTAGTGCGATTGTTTGCTCGGACAATATTTTGCTAATAACTTTCTGTGTTTTGATTCTACAAAAATTATATTAACCGACTTAAATAACCGAACAATTATGTAATATAATTATAATATTTATATATAATATTTTTAATTTTGAAATATTTAAATATGAATAAAAGGACTTATCTGATCCTATTTAAATTTATGGTTGCCGCTGTCGTCGTCGCTGCTGAGTCTTCGATTTTGATGTTTTTTTCCGCTGTCGATGAAGGTTGACTTTCGCTGATCTCGATCTTGTAGTTGTAGTTGTCCTGAAGTCTTCGAAGTCCCGGAGTCCTTATTGCGGTTTTGAAATTTTTTGATGATTTGATTTTTTTTTTTTTTTTTTAACTTTTGTTTTTGATTTAATGTTTAATATTGGGAGTCACTCTTTGATTCTTTAATTATTTGTATACTATTGAATATTGGGGGTCACTTTGATCTTATTTTTGTATACTTTTTGTCTTTATTATTATTTATTGGGAGTCACTTTTGTTGATCAATTTGGGAGTCACTTTTTATATACCCGTGATCACTTTTTCGATGTCGGCCTCGAATACACCTGATTTTATTAAATCACTTTTTCGATGTTGTAGGCCTCGAAAACGCCAAAATAATAATTGCTCGATGGCAAAATTATTTTTATTTTGTAATTTGTCGGTTTCTCGACCACTTTTACAACAAATTTTGACTTTTTTGTTGCAATATTTATAATTGATTAAATTTGTTATAACAGAAAAGATTCTTTTATATCTTTTTGCTTTTTAAAATTTTTTACTCTCTTTCTTACCACTGGTGGGGGACAACAAGAGTCAATTATTCATTAACACCTTAAACAAAAAACTGCAAATTTTACAGATTTTACTGTTTTTTTTTAGGTGCTGGCCTAAGTTCTGAGTCTCTTACCACTGGTGGGGGAAAACTGCTGAGTTGGCGAAGGACCAAAATGAAAGGGATGAATTAAATAAAACAACCTTTTCATTTGAGTTCTGTAAACAAAAAACTGATTTTTATTTTCTAAGTCCATGCTTAGGAAACTAACATGAAAATTTTATTCTGATCTTATCTGTGGCCTACGCAGAGGCCGCGTCCGCCTGAGCGGGAGAGTTATCATTTGCCCCCCTAAGGGTTCCTTTAGTGCAGTGTGAGAAACATCTCAAGTGATTATCTTCTGTTAGGCTCAAGTGGCCTGCACTTACAGATTACAAATGCGAACAACGCTCCCTTGTAGGGTTTAAAATTGCAGATCACAGTTTATGGCTCTGGGTCGATTTACAATTGTCACATGACATGCACAGAGCTTATAGAGTACTAGCTGTACCCGGCGCGACTTCGTTCGCTTAAAATTAGTTTTGAGTACGGTTGTCAAGACTTTTCCATTTCCACACCACCCCTGAGGTAGAGAAATTGGCGCGTTTTTTTAATGTGGTATCTCCAATAGGTCTATTCCACTGAAACTTTCTAGGTTTAATAATGTTAATTAATATGATTACTTTAAAACCTCTGTGTAAACAACATTTTTAGAAGATCCTTCAGGAGCGAGAATAATAAGGCTACTGGCAGAGCTAACTCTAGAGCATGCGACATAAAATTGTCCATGAGAGAAGCAATCTTCTCTAAGATCTAGTCCAGCCAGCTTCAAAGTCTGCCCCTGCGATTTATTTATAGTTATTGCAAAGCAAACTTTTAGAGGGAATTGTAGCCTTTTAAACTGAAACGGCAGACTGGATGGTATTAATGGGATCCTGGGTATAAACACTGTTTCCCCCTTCGCGCACCCCGTAAATACTGTTGCTTCGATTACATTCTTATGAAGACCTTTTATCTGCAATCGTGTCCCATTGCATAACTTTGGGGGACTTAAATTTCGCAATAACATTACGGGTGCTCCAATCCTAAGAGACAGATTATGCTGAGGAATTCCTGGAGGATTCAAAGAATTTAAAAATTCAACAGGGTAATGAACAGCATTATCAGCATCAGGAACAGAGTCGACCGATTTATAGGAGACTTCTAAACCATCAAAGCTCTTTCATTTTTCGTTGTCAAAATGGCGCGCTCAGATAGCCAATCTAAGCTTTTACATGATATGTTGGAAATGTCAGGAAATATTTTGGATGTAAGGTCTTGAACGCTTTTGACTACATTTCCTAAGCGTGATGTTATAACTATTTTTCCATCAACTGTTGGATGGACGCCATTCCCAATTTTTAAAAGAGTTTCGGCAAAAATTCCTGCAGAACTGTCTCCTTTTAAGTGCACTCGCATATTTTTCGTGAGCGCTAGTTTTTTTTATCTGTGGCCATAAAAATGAAGATTTTAAACAGGCCTTTATTTCGTCAGCTCTTGTACCTCTTGGCACGACAGGAAGGGTTTGGCGAAAGTCTCCAGCTAGCAGGACTGTAATACCACCCATCAACATAGTATTCTCATTAATATCTTGCAGGGTTCTATTTATAGCTTCAAGCCCACCTTTATGTGACATTGTGCACTCATCCCAAACAATTAACTTACAATCTTTAAACACCGCAGCCATATTACATTGCTTTGAAATAGAGCAATGAGGTGTTTCTAAATTAACTAAATCCAAAGGAAGTTTAAATGTAGAATGAGCAGTTCGACCTCCATTGAGCAGGGTAGCAGCTATACCGGAAGATGCTACAGCTTGGGCTATTTTTTTTTAACTTCGAACTTTTGCCAACAATAAGTTTGTCAAGAAGGTTTTACCTGTCCCTCCAGGTGCATCCAAAAAAAATATTTCACCCATCTCAGCCCCAACGCTTTGTAAAATTATATTGTATACGACTTTTTGCTCGTCTGTAAGCAAATTTTCGTTGTTGGTAAGGAGAGTGTTGTTACTTTCATAACTGATTTCTTTTAGATAATCGGTATTAGTTTCTTCCAATTCGGCTTCAGGAATAATTGGTTGAGGAAGACCATATTCTTTAAGACATGTTCCACCAATAGACAATACAAAATGTTCAATGCTTATTAGTCATTTGTTATAGACTCTTTCCATAATTTCGTCATTAATGTCAGAGTTTACGGGCATTTGTAATGAATGAAGTATATCTTCCGATAAGAAAGTCTTGTGCTTAGTTGACAAAAAACTAACATAATTCCAAAGAGATCACGTAAGTTTTTTGGAACTTGACAAACGCTAGCTTCTGCCAAAGTTTTGTCCCAATGACTATCATCCTCAAGTAAGCCCAATGCTTTGCAAGCTAATTGAAACGTACTGTATATTACGCCATTTACAGTTTTTAAATACGAAAATGAAGTTGGACCTCGTACCTCATGGAGTAAAAGTCTAAGAAAATAACATTCACTGTTATGTGGGTGAACGGTATAAACTCTGCCCAAAGCTGAATCCTTTTTAACTCCAGAAAAATGAGGTACATCACTGCCTCGTTTTCTTCTAAGAAACTTTGTATTGTTCCATGTGTAATAGGATGGAACTTCAACATATAAAAGAGTTTTGGCGAAATCATCAATTTTACAAAGTTCAAAGAAAGCGAGAAGTGAAGTATTCGAAGGAGTGTTTATCTTCTTCGCTAGTTGATTCGGATCATTGGGATTAAAGTACACACGCTGCCCATTTTCTAAATGTACAGACAATTGCATAACTGCTGGAAATCGTTCGTGTATAGGGAAAGCCAGGATTCTCCACACGGCTTCCGAACTGCTTATATATCTTCCATTTTCATACGTTTTAACTTCATTTCGTCGGTCTTCAAGGAAAAATGAAGCCTGATCGCTGCCTTTATTGACATATTTGCATACGTATTTTATAGACTTAACTGAACTGCAGGCTTCAACATTTATGTGTGCTTCCATTGCACGTAATAGTACTGAATTATATGGCACAACCCAACGGTTGTCTAAAATATTACCATTCTTTTCTACAGTAAAGCCACCATCATCTGAAGCCCTTCTTCGATACAGAGGATAACTATCAATTCCTGTTACTGTTTCCTTTGAAAGCTGACGGGGAAATTTTTTTGAACATTTGCCATCTTTCATGCACGGTGAACTACGGTTTAACATTCCGCAAGGTCCATGAATCATATTGGACTTTACGATATTATGTAGCACGGGATCTTTCTGTGGATCTGGAATTTCTGCACATATTGTATCGTCTATTTGATCAGCATAAATTCGATTTTTAAGCCAAAGTAGTATATGAACATGTGGGAGGCCACGTTTTTGCCATTCTACAGTGTACATGAAACATTGAACTTCTCCAAACAATTCGTTCTTAACTAAAAGAGCCTTTAGTGCTTTTACTTTTAAATGAAATACTCGCGCTATTATATCATGGCGGTCATAGGCCATCTGACCGGGTAATAATGACTCTGTAATGTCTTTCCACTTAGGATTGCAAGTAAATGTTATAAATAAATCAGGACGGCCATAGTGCCGGACATATGTCATAGCATCCTGAGTTTTCTCATGCATATAACGTGCAGAACTCGTGAATGAAGATGGTAAAATAACCATTTGGCCCAGCTGAGCTGGATTTACATCTTGTCTACCTATAGCGTCTTTAAGGTGTATATAGCTTTCAGCCCTAAGTTTTTCTTGATTGTTTCGAATAAAATTAAGCCGTTCTGCTTCCATTTTGGCACACATATCGACTAAAAACTGACTTAAAAGAGCTTTGAAATAAATTAAATGATTAATTTCACCCTCCCGAATCATTATTCGGTAACTATAAAAATTTAGTGCCGATACGGTTTTTTTTAAATGTTTTTTTGATAGAGGATCTACTTGCGGTATATCAATTGAATATCCATCCTCTCCATGTGGAAAGAGAAGCGGATACTGCAAAGCGTCATAGGAACGGTGTAGTTCATTAATTTTTTGTAATTTTGAATTATGACTTTCAAGAATAATATCTCTCTGTTTGAACTGCTGACCAACAATAAGTAAAGCTACTTTACTTGCTCTTGGTGCATTATAGCAACCCTTGTGAGATCCAGATGGTGTGCGATCGGCATGAATTATCATTTTGTAGTCAGTAGTATTTGCAGGAACTTTGTCAATAGTTGATTTTAAATCTTTAACGAACGGATTAATTTTATGCAACATAGATTGTAAAGCTTTTACCAAATCACGATTCACATCAGACGCATTTTTACATCTCAGTTCTGTTTCCTTTTCATCCTCACCAAGAAAATATATTTGAAGGAACTGTGCTTCTTTTTCCTTTGTAGGCCATAGACTGCCAATTAGGTGATATACCTGACCCTGAACCTTAAAAGTTGGCATGAAACCTTTTTCATAAACTTTATTACAGCCGAATGAAGTCATTTGAAATAATGAATTGTATTTTCGTAAACGGTCTAAGAAGTGGGCATGCTTGGGATGACCGCCTAGGATTAGGCTCTTAAGAGGCTCAGGTAATGTTTGAAGTTGGGGAAGTTTAACTTTTCCGGAACTACAGCAAATTCCGTCAGATTCGTTCTTCCATTTCAAAGCATTGCAATAGTTGCATTTCTTATTCATGGGCCCAATTTCAATAATTTTGTCAGCACTATACGCTATTTGACAATCATATGTAAATCCCGACATTTTTTTTACTTTCCATAAAAGATGTCCTTCTGACGTCTTATTAGCGTAATATTCCTCTCCTTTTGGGAGCTTTTTTTTTGTGCTAGCCTCAACTAATCTTTGTGACGGTGAATCTGTTAACGGTGATGATTCATACAAAAGAAGTACATCGAAATGTCCATTTTCAAGATCACCAGAAAATTTCAATAATTTAACAGGGTTATCTTTTGAACCATAACCGCTATGAAAATTTCCATTTCGAAAAACATGAAAGCAAACTGAATATACATTAGCAGCTGCTTGAAGCTCACACTCTGTTCCGTAAGTACGGGACTTCATCATTTCCTCTTCATATTGTGCAGAATTTATGAAATTTAGTCCACTAGAGTTTAGTGCGTGCACTTGAAAAAAATCCCAATTGTTAACAACGTGAGCTACAATTTCCTGGCGAATCACTCCAGAGAAATGCTATGAGCCTTTTAAATGATATGAAATGGCTCTAAACAGGCAAGCACCATCGCCAATTATTTTAACCACCATATGGGGCACCAGCTCACCATTAATACTTAGGTTCTCAATTGACATATTAAAGCTTTAAATTTGTATTAAAGGTCAAAGATCAAATTAAACTTTTACCAAAGTTTTTATAGCCAACTTCAATTAAAGAAGTTAAAAAAAATCGATTTAGTTATGTCAACTTAAACAAGAGAGAACGCTATAGTCGGGTGCCCCGACTATCAGATACCCGTTACTCAGGTAAAGGGAGTGCGAGGGAGATGGAGATAGAAACTTTGATCACGCATAACTTTTTAACGAATGGTCCGATTTGAAAAATTTCTTCTACATTTCGATAGGTATTGATAAACACAATAAAACTGCATTTATACTTTTCCGAAATATTTAAATTTTTAAAATCGTATATAAGCGATTGTGGGCGTTAAGGGGGGCGTGGCACCTTTTTGAAACAAACTTGCGCTGCGTAGGAACTCCTAGAATCTGCATGCAAAATGCCAATCTTCTAGCTTTTATAGTTTCCGAGATCTCAGCGTTCATACGGACGGACAGACGGACATGGCTATATCGACTCGGCTAGTGACCCTGATCAAGAATATATATACTTTATAGGGTCGGAAACGCTTCCTTCTAGCTGTTACATACTTTTGCACGAATACAATATACCCTTTTACTCTACGAGTAACGGGTATAAAAAGCCAACAGTAACTCGCTAATCAATGTTAAAAAGCAACGTGAAAAGCGTTCAAGCACAGCTTGCTTATATTTAAAGTCAAAATTGACTTCACTGATCAACGTTAAATATTAACGTGAAAAGTGTCCATACATTGTAAGGAAATGGATAACTAACTAATGAAAGTCAACTATGACTTCGCTTCTCAAGAATTTGATTAGCGTCTATACAAAACATGTATAGTGGAAATAGAAAAAATAACTTACGTGTAAGAATTTAAATTAACTTTACGCACAGAAAAATTTTAAAATGTTTGCGCTTCACAATAGCTTTCACTTGCTGCTTAGGCATCCAAAATAAAACTAAACTTCTCGCGCCTGTTTAGCTGTTATTAGTTTCCTTCATTTCCTTGTCCTTAATTTTCAGCTATTTGCGTAGCGGCGACGCAAGCACAAATACAAACATCGTAAGATGTGGATGTATTGGTTTGTAACCGTGCCTATTACATGAGTTGCTTTTAACTTTTTGTTTTCATGTTCCAATTTCGTGTAAGAGATGGAACGCATCTAAGAAGACAGAAAATGAAAACCCCAGGAAAAGAAAATGCAAGATATGTTAACAATAAAGAGCCACCCAAAATAAGCATTTTTTTATGTATTTTTTTTTTTGGTTTTTTTTATTTAAAAAGAAATTGTAATGAAATTAAACTTAAAACTAAGAAAGGGAAAAAGAACAAAATTAAATTAAAGTAAGGATTAAATAAGAAATTAAAAACAAATAAAAAAAAATGAATTAATTCGAAATGTCTTGCTGCTGGAGCTGTTGCTGCAAGCCCTGGATTTGCTGCGCCATCATTGAGCAGGTTGACCCGGCTGATCTCGCCGCTCTACCTCGGGGGCTCGCGCCTGCGCCTGTTGCTTTTGGAGCTGCTGTTGCAACATGGCGATTTGCTGCATCAGCTCATCCGCAGAAGGGCCAGACTGGAAACTCTGCGACGGCACTGCCAGCAACGGCACTGTCTGCAGCGGTACTACCTGCGGCGGCACTGCCTGCGGCGGACTCCATGTTTGGGGCAGGCGCATCACGGAGCTCACATAAGCCTGGAAACTTTCCAAGGCAGCCACCTTGTCCTGAAGGCCCTTTATTTGGCGCTGCTGCTTTCTGAATCCTTTCCAGGGTGCGCAGCTTTCGTTTGTTGCTGCATTAAAATTTGCTGCTGCATTTGCTGAAGCTGTTGTTGCTGCTGCTGCAATTGTTGATGCTGCGTTGGCAGTTGGCTGTTCAATTGCAGCTGGAACAACTCAAGCTGCTGCTTGTGTTGCTCCAGTTGCAATTGCAAATTCTGCTGCTGATGTTGTTGGGGCTGCCATGCAGCCTGGAATGTTCCGCTCCTGTTGAAATTCATATTGCTACTGAATAATCGAAATGTGTAGCCATTAGTTGCCACATTCCTTTTGTCCTATTTACGCTTGCATATGTATTTGTGTGACGGTCACATGATCTGTGGCGACACAAAATGGAAAAACAAATAACCGTTTTTTGGCTTGCGCGTGTCTCATAGACGTACTAAAAATTTGAGGAGGGGGTCATTCATTCAATATTAATATTTGATCAAAGTAATATTAAAATGAAGTCAAAAAAGAATCAAAATGTGTACTAAAAAAGGTTTGTTTTTCAATAAAAATTTAAACTAAAATTGTGAGTTTTGGCCGTACCCCCTTGCCACAACACTGTCAATCTTATGCTCAGTCTTGTTTCTCTCTCTTTGGGCAAGCTCTCTCAGAGAGTTCGTTGTGCGCATGATCATCCCCTTTTTTTGCGTCTACCTATGTATACACTTGCTACTGATCTCGCTCATTATCATTGCATCCTTCTCACTCCTAAAATTGGAATTGTAGCAAAGGGGAGCAAGTGTTTTTTTTGTATAGCCCTCTTCTAATTGCCACCTTCTCACTCCAAAAATTCTAGTACTTGGGATTTCAATTTGTGAAATCCATGAAAATACATATAATCGCTTTAGATTGTTTAAAAACATATAATAAATTCAGATTGTTGCTTAAACATATGTATAATAATAAAAAAGCCCTCTTCTAATTGCCTCCTTCTCACTCCCAAAAATCGAATTGTGGCAAAGGAGAGCAAGTGTATTTTTTGCATACGCCTCTCTAATACTTGCGATATTAATTTGTTAAATCGATGAAAATATATATCATCTTTTTAGATTCCTTAAAAACATACATATATTAAATTCAGATTGTTTAAACAAATATAATAAATAGCTATACCCGAAGCGACTTCGTTCGCTTAATATTAGTTTGGAGTTAGGAAATTGGGTTGTCAGGACTTTCTTATTTCTTATTTGCGCGTTTTTTGAAAACCTTTGTGTAAACAACCTTTGTAGAAGATCCTTCAAGAGAGAGATTCAGAAGGATACTGGCAGAGCTATATAATAAATGAAAGTGATCCAAGTAAAAGTCGTGAGCTTGTATACTTTTTATCAGTTACAATGTTATCAATGCAATTTTAATTTGGGCACAAATATGTATACTTGTTTGTAAATTGGAATTTGCTGTTTTCAAATTTCTTGTTTTGAATGAAACGAAAACCTTTGTACACACAGTAAAAGATTGGCATCCAATACAAAAACAGCAAAGTAACGTATTATTTTCAGATTCCACATTTGATCGATAATTATTAATTTTAAGCTCGAAAAATTTTGCATTGGCTGAAAGGAAACAAGAGAGAACGCTATAGTCGGGTGCCCCGACTATCAGATACCCGTTACTCAGGTAAAGGGAGTGCGAGGGAGATGGAGATAGAAACTTTGATCACGCATAACTTTTTAACGAATGGTCCGATTTGAAAAATTTCTTCTGCATTTCGATAGGTATTGATAAACACAATAAAACTGCATTTTTACTTTTCCGAAATATTTAAATTTTTAAAATCGTATTTAAGCGATTGTGGGCGTTAAAGGGGGCGTGGCACCTTTTTGAAACAAACTTGCGCTGCGTAGGAACTCCTAGAATCTGCATGCAAAATGCCAATCTTCTAGCTTTTATAGTTTCCGAGATCTCAGCGTTCATACGGACGGACAGACAGACAAACAGACAGACAGACAGACAGACAGACAGACAGACAGACAGACAGACAGACAGACAGACAGACAGACAGACAGACAGACAGACAGACAGACAGACAGACAGACAGACAGACAGACAGACGGACAGACGGACATGGATATATCGACTCGGCTAGTGACCCTGATCAAGAATATATATACTTTATAGGGTCGGAAACGATTCCTTCTAGCTGTTACATACTTTTGCACGAATACAATATACCCTTTTACTCTACGAGTAACGGGTATAATAAATCATTTTATTTGTATTTAAGCACATTATCTACTTTCGAATAGAAACATACACACACTTTGTATGTATGTACATGTATTGTACATATAAGCAAATCAAAACATATCCAAATATACATATGTATGTACATACGTATTTGGTCAAAAGTTCGAATCTTAAGATTAATATTTAACTTGGAAACATTTTGGCTTTGCTTACAGAATTTGTAGTAATTTTCTATTTTCTTCCATGGTGGAAATTAAATAAGGCTCTTACTTCTGCTACAAAATGAAACAATAAAACCTAAGCATTTGATCCACAGGACTGACTATTGATCGAAAATCATATTGATCGGAGCAGCAGTTTAAGTTTTTAAAATCCAAAACAAATTTAACTTAAATTGCCTCTTTCCCCTCCCCTTTCCCTGCAGCACTACCCCTCCCCCTCATCAGTTTTCTTGGCTGTTGCTCTCTCGGCCGTCGCTCTCTTGGCATCCGCTCTCTGGGTTTCGCTCTCTCGGCAGGCTCCCGCAAAATGCAACGCAATAACTTAGAAAATCTAAATAAATTCGTTAAAAATACTTAAAAAAATGTTAAAAACTTGAAAAATGAAACTTAAGCATTTGGGCCATAGAATAACTATTGAGCGAAAAATCATCTTGATCGGAGCAGCGGTTTAGATCTTTTAAATCGAAAAATTTTAAATGTAGCCCCCAAATTATGGGGGATATCGAAATTTCTTTTAGATTTCTCATTAGGCCTTTTCAAAACCTAAAATTCGGAAAAAACCAAATATCAAAATTCCAACCACTTTAGAACCACTTAAATACATAAACTTGTTTTTGCTCAGAATAATGTTGGAGCTGTTTGGGGCCACTGGGGGGACATATCGGATATTAGTGGGCGCCCACGCCCCCAATGGAATACTGTGAAAAAATTTGGCTGCTCTTGCTCTTACGGTTTGGGCTGTGGCCGTATCCCCTTAAAAATCGGTCTTTCATTTTATAATCTTTAGGGATTATATTTTATTTTTATTAGTGTTCGTCTGAACATCCACCTTTTTCGGCACAATTTCGAATTTTTCCTCTTTTGTCTTTTGTTACCATTTATATATCATCATATCTCCTAACAGTGACATCTGTAGTATTTCCCTGATTCAAAGCAACTAGTTTATCCAAAATTAAGTTCCCCAATCCTAATTTCAAATGTTTTTACTTTATCATTTTGAATTTAAAGTATCCTTTAAATATTTCTCTAACTGCTCTATCGCTAACTATCTAACTGGCTTTCGCAGTTTACTTTTCTATCTGTTTTTTGACATTAATTTTCTATCGGACTCGTCAGTTTCAGCTAAAACTGTGTGTATTCTTGTTTAAAATTTATTAAAAATAGAAAGCATTTGCTCGTAAAGACTCTTAATTTAGAAGTCATGCTCGACTACTCCAATATGAATCAGAGCCTTGTGATTTTGGATGCACTCGGCCTTCAGCTCATGAATTTTTTTTAAATATTTGAATGATAAGCTTGGGACATCTTCAAGTGTCTTACTGGCGTTTGTAATTTCGACCTGCCTTGTTATTAGGGCGATGGTTTGATCGGACAACATTTTGCTTATAAGTTCTTGTGTTTTCAGTAGTCGTAGTAGTGCTGAAGTCCTGGAGCCCTTTATGCAGTTTTGGTGTTTTATAGATGATAACAAATTTTTTTTTAAACATTTTTTTTTAGTTTATTTTTATTATTGGGAGTCACTTTGTTAATATTTAATTATTTTGTTGTTAAATTCGGGAGTCACCTTAATTTATTTCACCCTGATAACTTTAAAACTTTTTAGATGTCGGCCTCGAATACTCCTGATTTTGTTAAATCACTTTTTCGATGTTTGAAAAGGCCTCGAAAACGCCAAAACGTTTAAACATAAAAACAATTCAAAAGTATGGATATTCTGATTTATCCGTTCGGAAAGGAACATTTTAGGTTTAACCATACGTTATTTACTTTACACTGCAAACTACTCTGTGGAAAATAGAGTCAATTATTCATTAACACCTTTAACAAAACTGCAAGTGTTACAGATTTTATTTTTAAGGTTTGGCCTTGAACTTCGATTTTTGATGCAATGCCTTGTGTTTAATACTTTTTAAAGACACAGCTTGCAGAACTTTATTGCTTACTTAAATTCTTCAGCTTAATCTCGTGGTCAAGTATGTGATTTTTGACAAAAGAAAGAGTAACGTGTTCGGCAGATAAAGTTTCTAAGGCAATGTTAATAGAAGGTGTGCCACTTTATCCACCTCCTCGATTTTTGCTGCTGATGGCACAGTTCAACTCGTCAAATTTATTGAACTGAATAATGAGAGAAGTATCGCTGAAAGGGATTCCTGTAATAAGGAAAACAACCTTCACGTTTGAGTTCTGTGTAAAAACTGATTTTATTTTACTAAGTCTTCGCTTACGTTACTAACATGAAATTCTTATAATATACTTATGTATGGTCTACGCAGAGACCACATCTGTTTACCTGAGCGGGAGCCTTATCAACGGTCTCCTGCAAAGCGACCTTTTGTGCAGTGTGAGAACTATATTTATGGTCAGGCTCATGTGGGCTGTACTTTAGATTTCAATTGTTCGGCACTGCACCCTTGTAGGTTGCAGTTTTTGACTTTGTTTGTCAAGCGAGGAATATAGAACTCTTGACGAATGCATCGGAGCATAAGTCTGTTTTCTGCGCGGAGTAGGATTTGGTGTACAAATTTTATGAATAGAGTGCATAGTGCAGAGTTTCGAGGTAAGAGCTCTGGGTGGCTTTCGTTGTATGGCAGATTTGAGTTGACTAGGGTTCAAGATTCTGGGGGAGAACATTCTTGTTTGCGCGAGATTGGTCATTTTTCCTTTGGTAAGAATAGCCATTGTGGACCATTCCACCAAAGTGAGGATTCTTTTAGCTCATTTGTTGAACACCCTCGCGTTCCTAGATCTACAGGGTTGTCTTTTGACTTGACATGACTCCAGGTCGAGTTGGGACTTTCCGCGTGAATGCTTGCTGTGTGGTTTGCGACATAGGTTTTCCTATTATGAGGATGTTTTTCTTGTTTATGCAAGAACAATTTCAAAGTCATACCATAAAAAAGGACTCCGTTTTTCAAGATGCGTCTCGTGGAGCGCGTGTTTCGCTAATTTAGCGAGCAGTTCTGCGCTACATAGTTCGAGGCGTGGTAAGCTTAAGGTTTTTAAAGGGGCTACTTTACTCTTTGCCAGAAGTAAATGGGACTGAATAACTCCCGAGGGGTTACACTCCGTATGTATATTGTAGCGCAGTACGCCTTTTCAGATGCATCACAGAAGCCATGTAATTGAACATCCAGATCTGGCTCGTACTGTATCCAGCGTGAGATGTGTATGTGGGCTAGGTCTCGAAGATTTTGGATAAAGGCATTCCATTAAACGATAGTGTTTTGGGAAACATTATCATCCCAGCCATGATTCTCAAGCCATAGGGATTGAAGTAGAAGCTTTGCTTGAATTATTATTGGCGTTAGCCAGCCTGCCGGGTCGAACAACGTCGAAGCGTAGGATAAAATGCTACGTTTAGATATCTGAGTGGCTGAGTTAGGCGGGTTGATGTCGTATGAGAAACAATCATCATTGGCATTCCACTTAATGCCCAATGTGTGGGTAACGCTAGAGTTAGACACTTTGATAAAATTGTCAATGAATAAGTGGTCTCAAGGGATTTTACTTGGCAACGCGTCGTGATTTGCGGTATTTTTCTTGAGTTGAAAACCAGCGGTTTGCAGTGCCATTCGAATTTCAGATTGGGCTTTCTTAGCACCATCCACATATGTTTCGGAGAGTAAAATGTTGGAGGCTAATGGAAACTGTGTTCACAGTCTTTGGCTAACTGCTGAAGGGTTCTGATAGCCAGATATGGGGCACAGTTAACTCCAAAAGTAACGGTGTTGAGCTCGAAATTTTTCGAAAAGACACCGCCCTCTGATTGAAAAATAATGCGTTTAAAGGGTCTATCGTCGGGGTGGAACACATACCTGTATAATCGCCAAATGAGTAGGATTCCAAGTAAATCGGAATGTGTAAAACATCGTTAAGCGAGCTGCCCAAAGATGTGGATCAAGATGCATTAAATACGACTCTTAGCTTTGTTGACGTGCTCGAGGGTTTTGCTACTCCATGGTGTGGCAAGTAGTATGAAAAATATAGATTTTTCCGTTCGATTTCTAATGGCTGAGAAAGATTTTAGAAGCAATATCACTCCCAATCATAAGATCAATCTTAGCAGCGGTTGAGAAGTTTGGGTCAGCTAAGTCGAGTGTTAGGTTAACGCCGTTGGGAGAATAACATTCCGATTTTGAGTGGAATGATGTGCTACAACATGGGATGGTTGAGCTAAATCTGGATTTTGTCTCGGTTTCGGAGGAAAATGCAATAAGGAGTGGTGGTTTTTGTGGCAAGTATTGCAACTTTTCCCACTTTTACATTCCTTTGCAGTGTGACTATATGAAAGACGGTTAATACAAAGATTAGCTGACTTCGCAAATTGGAAACGATAGTTCGGACTTAGCTTTCTAAATTGACTGCATTGTCGTAGGTGATGTGATTCCTTACAATGTTTACAATCGTGGTGTGTGCTACTGCACTAGTTTTACTGGATGGCTTGAGGTAGGGTTGTTAAAAAGATTTCGCAGGCTTTATGGAAAAAAGACGTTCTAGTACTTCTACTCGAATCACTAGAAAATCATTAATTTGCTGCCAAGTCGGCAAATCCTTTCTGGAGTCGAGAGATTGTTCCCAAAGGGACAGCGTCTGGTCGGGTAATTTGGATGAGCATAGATGAACCAGCATGGAGTCCCAATTTTCAGTTTGAACTGTTTGAGCCTTTAATACTGAAAGGCGGGGTGTCACTGTGGACAGAATGTTCTTGATTCCCTCGTCATCTTCCTTATAAACCTTATCCATGGAAAAGAGCTTTTTTAACTGAGTATCTACTAACAATCGTTTGTTTTCGAAACGCTTGGACAAGGCATCCCAGGCGGGAACAAAGTTCACAGGGAACTGTGTGACGATAGTGCCAGCTTCTCCTCGGGTTTTACTTCTTAAATGGTAATTTTTGAGCAGATGTAAGCTTGGGATGATTGCTATAAACAGCAGTAATCATGTCCCTAAAGGCGTAGCAACCACTGAAAGGTTCGGTGTCACAGGGAGGGACCTTGATATGACATGTATTCATCGATGTGTTGGCGAGAGCTGACGAGTTTGGGTCTTCGCTTAAATTAAATTGAATCTCTCCTTGATTTCCACGACATACAGTGGCGAGCAAAAATGAGTGCATGTTCACGAAACTGACTTTCGTCGCCCATAAAAACCAAACGGTACGAGATAATCAAACAAAGTTAATTTTTTTATGTTAACCATTTTATTCATAACAAATGCGAGAAATAAACAATATCGTATAAGGTAAATTCTAAAAGTTAGAAAGAAAAAACAAAAAAAAAAAACCGCATAAACTCACTTTTGCACGTTTAAAAAAATTAAATAAATAAATCCATTTTAATATTTTGTCCACAAACCCTTATTAGCAATAACTGGATTAATGCGGTTTGGCATGCTCTCTACCAAATTTTGAATAACACCTTCAGGGATTTGCTTCAATTCCGCTGTTACACGTTGTAACGAACTGATTTTTTTATATGTCTGCTCGCTACGAGTATCGTGCGGCTAGCTCAGAAGATTTGTGTTGTTCGTCCCACCAAATTTATATAAACGTGACCGCCCGATTGTCTAGTGAGAACGCACAGAAGGTTAGGATATTTACAAAGATCTTTATTCGCCGACTTGTCCCTCGGCCTGGGACTAATGGTGACAGATGGGTATCTCGACGCCTCCCTTGAAGAATTGTTGTCGCTCCACCGTCGCTCTCCGCTGCCTCGCTGTTCGCTGCTCGCTGCTCCGTAACGCCTCCGCTGTCTTTGGCCTCGGGGCTTCTGAGGGTCTAGGGATGCGTCACCGTTCCCAGACTAGGGTGAACAGGCACTGGGCTCTCAAAGCGTACGCCTTTCGCAGCCACAGCCTCCTGTCCCTGGATCTGTCCCGGCCGGTCGCACCAGACGCCTACACAGTTTTTACCTGACGGTTCAAGCATACGCCGGAAGGCCGCCAATGTAGTCCCTGTGGCAGGACGCTAGGTTCAAGACGAATGCTTCCGCCCTCGCCTCTTCGCCGTGGACTAGATACGTCGGAGTGCAGCTTGGTTGTTGCTGGGCCTGCGACGACTGCTCGTTGTGTCTCGTGTCCTCGATGTCCTCGCTCTGCTTGCGGCGCGAATCATGGCTCCGTTGTCCGCGTGTGACTAGGTGCAGCGGGTCTTTGGCTCTCGGGATTTGGTTAGCTACCCGTCTAGGACTCTGGCGGTGAACTACTGTGCTCTCGACGCATACGCCTCTCGAGACACCCGTGGTTCGGACGCGCGTCCTTCTTGGCTAGTCGCACCAGGGCCTGCACAATTCTCGCCTGCCGATTCAGGCGTACGCCGGAATTCGACAAGGCAATTGCTTTCGCACGGCAGCTGGTTCTGGACAGCTTCCCTTCCGAGCCCACAGTTCTTTGTCGCAGGACTCCTTTTATTCACTTCTGTCGGATTCGCCGAGCAATACGCCAAGCTCAAATCGCGACACGAATTAGAATGAAACGCCTGGACTTAGCCGCGTGATGCCTTAAGGACCTCAGCTACCTGTTTCTCAGCTCGGAGACTTCAACTCTAAGTCCCGAACGTCTTGATTGCTTGTCCCGAACGTCTTGTCTTGCTCCTGTTGACTCGGCGCGGCTCTGCTTCCTCCTGACGTTGACTTGACTTGTTTTATTCACTGGTTTTCTGCCTGTCTACTGATCTTGCTGGATTGACTCCTTGTGATCGACTGATCCCGCTTCCTGCGCTCGGCCCGCTTTTATAGGCCGGCGTATCCCGTTAGTTCTCGGCTTCTCCTTTTTCCGTTTTGCGCACGGCACCATACTCGGTCCAAAGTCCGCCGCCTTCTACCGTTACACGTTCTCTCCAAACTCTCTCCAGCCGTACTCTCCAAACTCTCTTCTTGTTTCTCTCCAAACTCTCACCAGTTGTATTCTCCAAAAAGCTCACCAGCTGAATGCCTCCAAACTCTCACCAGCTGAATTCCTCCAAACTCTCATTTATTTGTGAGGAGTTATTTAACTCCTCACAACGTTCCCAAAGGTTGGCCATGTTGGTTGGGGCTGCTTCGTACTGCCCGAGCCGTCTCTTAACGATTGACCAAAGATTTTCAATCGGATTGAGGTCGGGACTTTGCGCTGGCCACTCCATCAGCTGAAAATGTTGATATAAGCCAATCTGCGGTGACTGCAGCTCGAAAAAGGCGAAATGTGACTCCCAAACCGCTAGTCAAAGGGCGAAAGAAATTATTGACAGACTCAGATGCTCGACTTATGACGTCCAAAATGCGAAAAGACAAGCTGCTAACACCAAAGGGTGCTTCTATGGCCACCAATAAAAATGTTAGCCAGTGGACGGCTAAAAAAAGCAAACCTGCATTATCTGACAAGAACGTTAAAGAACGTTTGAAATTTGCTAAAGACCGCCAAAAACTGGACTACTGAAGATTGGAAACGTGTTATCTGGTCTGATGAATCCAAGTTTAACCGTTTTCAATCAGATGGAAAGCAATACCGCTGGCGCAAGCCCGGTGAACGTCTTCAAAGGCACCATGTAAAGCAAACTGTAAAACATGGCTGCGGAAACATAATTGGTTTGATGGCCTTCTGCATTTGGTAGAAGGTATATACCTTAAGATTTTAAAAACCAATCTTCCCAATTTTATGGAAAAATGTGCTTATCCCGAAGACGAAATTGTTTTTCAACAAGGTGGTGATCCAAAGCACACAGCAAAAATTGTTAGGGAATGGATTGGCAATCAACATTTTCAGCTGATGGAGTGGCCAGCGCAAAGTCCCGACCTCAATCCGATTGAAAATCTTTGGTCAATCGTTAAGAGACGGCTCGGGCAGTACGAAGCAGCCCCAACCAACATGGCCAACCTTTGGGAACGTGTAACAGCGGAATGGAAGCAAATCCCTGAAGGTGTTATACAAAATTTGGTAGAGAGCATGCCAAACCGCATTAATCAAGTTATTGCTAATAAGGATTTGTGGACAAAATATTAAAATGGATTTATTTATTTAATTTTTTTAAAACGTGCAAAAGTGAGTTTATGCGGTTTTTTTTTTGTTTTTTCTTTCTAACTTTTAGAATTTACCTTATACGATATTGTTTCTTTCTCGCATTTGTTATGAATAAAATGGTTAACATAAAAAAATTAACTTTATTTGATTATCTCGTACCGTTTGGTTTTTATGGGCGACGAAAGTCAGTTTCGTGAACATGCACTCACTTTTGCTCGCCACTGTAGATGTTTTAAAAGAGTTGTTACTCTATAAAACTGGTCTTCGCATGTAGAAAAGATCAAACTGATTTGCTCTTCCCTTTCAGCAGAGATCTCATCGTCAGTGAAGACCATCAAGCTTCGAAAATCTTGATCTGCTTCAAAAAGAGTGTCCAAACGACGTAATCTCTCAGTAACGAGGGATTCCCTGGTGTCTATTGTGAAGGTGGGAGATTTAGCACAAAACTGAAGCACTCGGCTCGTAGAAAAATCAAAACGTCGTTGGGCAGACATTATGAAAAATTAGGCAAAGAATCGGATGGGATAAAGCGAATTTTTGTTGAAGTTAACCCAAAAAGAAACCCGGATGTGAAAGTTATTTGCGAAGTAAACCCAACCAGAATCGGATCCTTTGGCCCAATAGGGGAAGTCCACAGACTTATTGGTAAGGAGTTAAAGCGTTAATATACTTTGATCCCAGACAAAGTGTTGTTAGTTCACTTCGTCAGTTTGTGAAGTGATCTGGGGGGTATTTATAAAGCCAGGTATATTTTAGCTCCTATCAGACAAAGTAGGGTTATGTCGCCGTGTGTTTGTAAAGTTTAAATAAGTGGGGTGCCTATAAGCCAAAAGACAAAGTAGGATTATGTCTCCTTGTGTTTGTAAAGAAAAAAAAGACTCGACAGCGTTACCTGAGCATTATCTGGTAGAGAAATACTGTGCAAAATCTCAAAACGATCCGTTCGATAGATTTTGCAGGATCGTGTACACCGACTTTGAAATGGCAACTTTTCAGGAGAGCGTTTTTTTAAAGTTTGGGACACCCAAAAATTCAATATAAAACGCGCTTACTTACCTACATACGTTCAACTGCCCATAAGTTCGGAAGTTTTACTCGGATCGATTTAAAATTTTAACACAATATTCTCGAGAATACATTTACCGAAAAAAAAAATGCAAGAAAAAAATTTTAATACTATGTATACCCCCCTTAATGCTGTCGGATCCTGTCATCAAATCATCAATATATAAATCATTTTTTATAATTCCACTCTTTTAGCTAAATATGGAGCCGAAGCAGTACCATAGGTAACTGTAGTTTATTTATAGTTTTTTATTTTTATTTTTTGGATAATCTCTCCACAAGACATACAAAAATTAACTCTTTCCGCTATATTTATCTGACGGTACATTTTTTCAATGTCCGCTGAAACTACATACTGCCATCTGCGTCATTTTAAAATATTGTCGAAAATATCTTTTTGAAGTAATATCACATAATATCATTAAGACATTTATTATTAGTGGTTTTAGCTGACGCATCAAAAACCACCCTTAATTTTGTGGTTAAGCTCGTATCTCTAATTACGGCTTGATGTGGTAAATAATACTTACCTTCTGAGTTTCCCTCAACCATCTGCCCTAAAGACATGTATTCTGTCATAAACTTGCAGTACTGTTCTTTTAGGTTTTGATTGCTTACTAGTTTTTTCTCCAAATTTAAAAATCTTGCCCTTATCTTCCTTAAAGGGCATCATCACAACATATAGTCCTGAAGAGTCTATGTGTGTTGTTTTCGTAAAATTTTCTTCACAAAATTTGGAATCGAAATCCTCCTTACTTTCTTCTTCCCAAAATCTTTCCAAGTCCTTCCACTCTATCGTGGTTGCAACTACCGTGTTACTTCCTTTTGATTTGGTGCATCCAGACACTATCCAACCAAAGTCTGTGTCTTAACCAAGAAGACCGTCTATCTTAATTATTCCTTTCTGAAGAATTTTAGCATATAAATCGGCTCCTATAATTAAGTCTACTCGGCCTGGCTTGCTAAACTCGGGATCGGCTAACGGGTAGTTTTGCCACCTCATTTTATCAATGTTTAATGAGCGCATTGGCAACGCCTAATTAATTTTATTATATTATTATATGATGGACCATGATGCACTTCGAGCAGTACAAACAAGAGGCCCAACGACACCAAGCACGTGCTTGTTTCGCGCAGGGCCCTATTATCAATTTGGGCAATAAATGCGAGTTCGCGAGGAAGACACATAAAACAAATAGCGACAGGACACAAATGAAAATGAAAGGTACAACTAAGAATGAAGCAAATGAGTTAAAATATTAGTTTTTAATACCGGCATAGAAATTAAATATCAAATTAAATGATAAAGGTTGTTATAGTTATTACATAGAACGCGAAAGGGCTCGTGCATACAAAAATGTGATGTACATCGTGGCAAATTTAGAGGATAATAATTCCGTGTTAGTCTAACTGGAACACTGAAAGTTAAGCGGTTTACAAGTTCTGCAAAATCAATATCACCTCTTATAAGATTTTGCATAAAAATAGTACCACGCATTGTTCTACGATTTATAAGTGTAGGTAAATTAAGCAACAGTAATCTACTCTGGTAGGAAGGTAGCCCTACGTTTTGATCCCAGTTCAAACTACGAAGGGCAAATAGAAGAAATTTTTTTTGTACCGACTCAATACGGTCAATGTGCACATGATATTGTGGACTCCAAACCGACGAACAATATTCCAAAATAGGACAGACAAGGAAGGTAAATAATAATTTGGTCGTATAAGGGTCATCAAATTCTTTTGACCAACGCTTTATTAACCCAAGAACACTCATGGCTTTGTTAACAGTGGACATTATGTGGCAGTCAAATTTAAGTTTAGGGTCCAGAAGAACACGTAAATCGTTAACTGAATATATACGGTCGAGTGGCGTATTTTCAAGAAGGTAACTGATAAACGTAGGAGTACCCCTATAAAAAGTCATAACGTTGCATTTAAGGTAGTTTAACTTTAAAAGGTTGTACTCACACCATCCATGAAAACAATCAATATCTGACTGTAAGTTAAGTACCGACGCTATATCATTATATGATAAACAAAGCTTAACATCATCAGCATACATTAGTACACGAGAATGTGTTATGATAGAGGGAAGATCGTTATGAACAAAGTAAACAGCAAAGGGCCCAAATGACTACCCTGAGGCACTCCAGATGTCACGTAGATCAATTTTGAAACAGCCTTCTTGAATATAACCCTCTGTGTCCTACCATTCAAGTAACTTTAAATCCAAGTTAATAGATTACCAGGAAACCCAAGCTGATCTAATTTGAATAAAAGAAGAGAGTGGTTGACGGAGTCAAAGGCCTTACTAAAATATGTATATATAACGTCAGTCTGCATTTTTTCTTAAATCCATTTATTACAATAGATGCCAATTCAAGAAGGTTGGTGGTGGTCGATTTTCGCTTAACAAAACCATGCTGACACGGTGATAAAATGCAGTTAATGTTTTTTACACTGAATAAACTCATTTTTTAATTCCTGTGTTCCGTGATACTATCCGTCAATTTCCAATAAATCACCTTGGTTTAGCAAAGAGTTGACACATTTAAGAAATGTAAAGTCCAGACTTTTAATGAAATATAAAAATACCGGTTCTCAATTTGTTTTTACTAGATATTTAAGTGCTCGGTCAAGATTAACCGTGCTTAATGCTCAGTGTTATAATAGTTACTTAAACCGTTGTAAGTTCCAGTTCTCTCAGGACCCGAAACAGTTTTATAATTTTGTTAACACCAAGCGTAAATCTAATTCTTTTCCTTCCTCGCTGTCGTTCGAAAACATGACGGCAACCACAGATCAGGCAATAGCCGATTTATTTGCCCAATTTTTCAAACGACTTACTCTACTGTAGATTATTCATCACAGCCTTATTCTTACACCATATCCAAGTCAAACCTCATATTCTGTCCCACTTTAACAGAAATTTCTCTTCTTTTGGATCTTCTTCGTATTAAGCCTGTTCATTCGCCAGGGCCTGATGGTATTCCAAGGTGCGTGCTTAGGTATTGCGCTAAGGCCCTGTGCAAACCTCTTTACGAGTTGTTTACCTTATCTCTAGAAACTTCCCAATTCCCAAATATTTGGAATGAATCATTTGTTATTCCTCTTTTCAAAAAAGGTAACAAGTTAGAAGCCAGTAACTACAGAGGTATTTCGAAGTTGTCAGCTACTTCTAAGCTTTTTGAAAAAATCATTACTGCTCATTTGCAGCACCTTTGCAGATCAATCATTTCTCCGTGTCAACACGGATTTATTAAACGTAGATCCACAATTACAAACCTTATAGAGCTCACTACATTTGTGATAAAAGGCTTCCATAGTAATTTTCAAAGAGACGTTATTTACACTGATTTTAGTAAAGCATTTGACTCTGTAAATCACTTACTTCTTGTTCAAAAACTTGACCTGTTAGGTTTTCCAGTTGATCTGCTTAAATGGATTTCAAGTTATCTGAATGCCAGGTCACAAAGGGTCCTTTTAAAAATTCAATTTCTGAAATTCTCCGTGTTACCTCCGGTGTCCCACAAGGGAGCCATCTGGGTCCGTTACTTTTTACATTATTTACTAACGATCTTCCCTCAATTATAAGTCATTCTCGCGTACTTATGTACGCAGATGATGTTAAGTTGTGCCTGCAGTATAAGGACATTTCCTGCCATTTGAACTTGCAATCCGATCTAGATAATTTTCAAAAGTGGTGCCGAGATAATTTACTAAATTTAAACGCATCCAAGTGCAAGCTGATGACTTTTTATAACCTTATACATGCTGATATTGACTGCCCCGACTTGATAAGTCGGCTAAACTTTTCTGTGCCAATTAGATTAACTAGAAATTATTTTCCCCTAATTTTAAATCATTGTAGATCTAACTATGCCTTGCATGAGCCTTTCAGAGTATTATGTTCTAACTATAAATACTTTTTCCTATAATCTCAAATCTTGACTCTCTGCCGCTCCTAAAACGATTAATACTAGCTTCATTGGCACAAAATTGATATTTCTATTACTTTTTTCCCCGCACTTTTACCTATATTTATTTATCTCGCGTCCATCTTCTCGCGAATCGTGCCGTACGATACACGGCTGCGCCCCTCGGTCGGTTGGGCGGGTAAGTAAGCCGTGGGACTCCGCGCAAAAAAAAAAAAAAGTTTAAAGCAAATAAAATAAAATATGAGAAATACCTCAAGGTAAATTTGGCAAAATTCACAAGGGCATAAAACATGAAAAAACAAGAAAGGAAAGCTAACTTCGGACGTAGCCGAAGTTGATATACCCATGCAGAATATTCTGTAAATTATATTCTTCAAAATTATTCATATGATGTATTCTTAATACTCATAAAAAGTCCCAACTTCCTAACTTAAAAAACACAAACGTTATGGCTTTTCCGATCGTTCAGTTATATGGCAGCTATATGATATAGTCGCCCGATCCGGCTCGTTCCGACTTATATACTACCTGCAATAGAAAGACAACTTTCGGGAAAGTTTCAAGCAGATAGCTTTAAAACTGAGGGACTAGTTTGCGTAGAAACGGACGGACAGACGGACGGACAGATGGACAGACGGACGGACAGACGGACGGACAGACGGTCGGACAGACGGACAGACGAACATGGCTAGATCGACTCTCCTGGTGATGCTGATCAAGAATATACATATATACTTTATAGGGTCGGAAATGTCTCCTTCACTGCGTTGCAAACTTTTGACTGAAATTATAATACCCTCTGCAAGGGTATAATAAGAGCGCCAGATTACGAATTAAGTCAAATGTAAGAGAGCGCGAGAGAATAAATCTTCTATCGACTGAGCGTGGCTTGTGCGACACTAACAACTTTAAGCATTAACAAATACAATGAAAAGCGAGCAAGATAGAGAGAGAGAGAGTTAGAGAAATAGCACCAGAAGTTCAGCTGGCTCATAGAGAGTAAATTACAGTTATAAGGACAATTGCTTCCACTACTAACTCGTTTTTTCTTTCTTTTTATACCCTTGCTGAGGGTATTATAATTTTGGTCAAAAGTGTGCAACGCAGTGAAGGAGAAATCTCCGACCCTATAAAGTTGGGATTTTCTATATTCTTGATCAGGACCACCGCCTGAGTTTAATAAGCATGACCGTCTGTCCGTCTGTCTGTCCGTCTGTCTGTCCGTCTGTCTGTCCGTCTGTCTGTCCGTCTGTCTGTCCGTCTGTCTGTCCGTCTGTCTGTCCGTCTGTCTGTCCGTCTGTCTGTCCGTCTGTCTGTTTCTACGCGAACTAGTCTCTCAATTTTAAAGATATCGAATTGAAACTTTGCACACACCCTTCTTTCCTTTGCACGCAGTATATAAGTCGGAACGGCCGGGATCGGCCGACTATATCCTATAGCTGCCATATAACTAATTGATCGGAAATGCCATAACTTTGGTGTTTGTAAAGTTAGAAAGCTGGGATTTCCTATGGGTTTTATTTTTGGCCAATCAATCCGACCTATCATATTTCATAAGGATCGGCCGACTATATCCTATAGCTGCCATATAACTGAACGATTGGAAATGCCATAACTTTGGTGTTTTTAAAGTTAGGAAGTTGCGATTTTTTATGAGTATTAAGAATGCATCATATGAGTAATTTTGGAGAATATAATTTACAGAGCATTCTGCAAGGGTATATCAACTTCGGCTCCGCCCGAAGTTAGCTTTCCTTTCTTGTTTTTTAAAGGTTTAATATTCAGTTTTATTTTATGCTTTGATATGCATTTTTTTTATCGCGGAAACTCAACTGATCTCAGTATAATTTTATATTTTTGGCAACTTGAGAATTTGTAAAGCTTCCTCCGATATTTTCGAAGCCTCCACTAGCTGATTTGACATGAATCTATGCTGTGGCTAATAAGGCTTGTTCCGTCTTCCTACACGTATTCACTTTTTCTCTATTTTTATTAATGTGAAGAAGCGTGTGGTGCGGTTTCTTGCAATTCAAGCAAAGAATTTCATTAGTGCACTTTTTATTGCTTGAATGCTTCAGACACTTCAAACAAATGTGTTTTTTTTGCCAAGTCATTTCTTTCCATGCTCTTAAATTTATAACACTGTGTTATATTATGGGTTGGTAAATTACAACAAGAACAATTTTCTTTGCTGCTTTTGCTTTGAAACTCTTTTCTCAAAGGTTTATTCTCCTGTGAAAAAGAGGAAATGGAGCTGAGTCTTTGCTCTAAAAACTCCAAGACACCAGAAAGTGCCTTAATTTCCTTTGTCCCTTTAACATGACTCTCATATAAATTTAGAGAATCCTTGAACTAGCTGATTTGACATGAATCTATGCTGTGGCTAATAAGGCTTGTTCCGTCTTCCTACACGTATTCACTTTTTCTCTATTTTTATTAATGTGAAGAAGCGTGTGGTGCGGTTTCTTGCAATTCAAGCAAAGAATTTCATTAGTGCACTTTTTATTGCTTGAATGCTTCAGACACTTCAAACAAATGTGTTTTTTTTTTGCCAAGTCATTTCATCCACATCTTCGGATAATTGTGCCTTTAATTATACCCGTTACTCGTAGAGTAAAAGGGTATATTGTATTCGTGCAAAAGTATGTAACAGCTAGAAGGAAGCGTTTCTGACCCTATAAAGTATATATATTCTTGATCAGGATCACTAGCCGAGTCGATCTAGCCATGTCCGTCTGTCCGTCTGTCTGTCCGTCTGTCTGTCTGTCTGTCTGTCTGTCTGTCTGTCTGCCTGTCTGTCTGTCTGTCTGTCTGTCTGTCCGTATGAACGCTGAGATCTCGGAAACTATAAAAGCTAGAAGATTGGCATTTTGCATGTAGATTTTAGAAGTTCCTACGCAGCGCAAGTTTGTTTCAAAATGGTGCCACGCCCCCTTTAACGCCCACAATCGCTTAAATACGATTTAAAAAATTTTAATATTTCGGAAAAGTAAAAATGCAGTTTTATTGTGTTTATCAATACCTATCGAAATGTAGAAGAAATATTTCAAATCGGACCATTCGTTAAAAAGTTATGCGTGATCAAAGTTTCTATCTCCATCTCCCTTGCACTCCCTTTACCTGAGTAACGGGTATCTGACAGTCGGGGCACCCGACTATAGCGTTCTCTCTTGTTTTATAATATAAATCGACTCATTAATTGTGTCAATAAATGTTTTAATTTGCTTATTGGATTCCAAATTTAGATTGGGTAAATCCATAAGACTATTTATGTGATGTCCCACATTGTCGTCAAAATCTTTCATCAATTTAGCAGCGGGTTTAAACTCGCCTATTTCTGACCTAATTTGCCCACTATTTCCTGGCCTAATGAAGTCTTTTTCAAATTGTATCTTTAGTTTAGAAAATATCATCATCATAGCATCACAATGTTTTGATGTAAAATATTCGGGCTCAACTCCATCGATCTTTACCAAAGCACTATGATTAAATATAAAAACCTTTTCTAGTTCTACAGATTTTTGAAACTTCTGTTGAGTTAAGTGCACTTTTTCCTCTAAAAGCCTGACCTGCTGAGTTAACTCGGACTGCTTCTCCAAGAAATCAATGGTGTTTTCGGACAGCATTTTCTTAATTTATATATATAAATTTATTTATGTGCGTTAAGAAAAATTTTCCCCTAGACAATGCACCCTGCCACAAGTCGATGAAAAAAATGGCAAAATTGAACGAATGGGGCTTTCATCTGCTTAGCCGCCAGTGATCACTGGCTTTTTGCTGATCTCAAATAAATGCTCCAGGGAAAAAGATTTGGCTCAAATGAGGAGGTCATCGCTGAAACTGAAGCTTATTTTGAAGCGAAAGATAATTTTTTTCATAAACATGGTATTGAAAAATTGGAAAAACTTTGGAACGATTGTATCACGGTGATTATGTTGATAAACAAAAAAAGTTTTGCAAAAAAAATGTTGTTTTCATTGTTAGTCTCGGGACTTATTGATCCATGTGTTACTTATCTATGGTCTACGCAGAAACAACATCTGTTTGCCTGAGCGGGAGCCTTATCAACGGTGTCCCGTAAAGCGACCTTTTGTACAGTGTGAGAACTCAAGTGGCCTGTACTTAAGATTAGAATTGTTCGGCACTGCACCCTTGTAGGTTTTAAGTTACAGATCGTTATTTACGGCTCTAGATAGATTTACATATTGACAGAACCAGAGCTCTTAAAAATTATATTTATGACAGTTAGGGTTCTTCTTGAACACTTAACATCATCTGCGTACATAAGTACGCGAGAATTGAGGGAGGATCGTTAATAAATAATGTATAAAGTAGCTAACCCAGATAGCTCCTTGTGGGACACCGGAGGTAACGCGGGGAATTTTAGAAATTGTATTTTTAAAAAAGACCCTTTGTGACCTGACATTCAGATAACTTGCGATCCATATAAAACTGAAAAACTACTTTTGAAGCCCTTTATCACATTTGTATAGAAGGTTAGTGATTGTAGATCTACCTTTAATAAATCCGTGCTGACACGAAGAAATGATTGATCTACAAAGGTGCTGCAAATGAGAAGTAACGATTTTTAAAAAATCTTTAAAAAAGCTGACAGCTTAGAAATACCTCTATAGTTACAGGCTTTTTAAAAAGAGGAATAACAAATGATTCCTTCGAAATATTTGGGAATTGGAAAGTTTCAACTTGTGAAGAGGTTTGCACAGGGCCTTAGTGCAATACCTAAGCACCCACCCAGGAATACAATCAGGCCCTGGCGAATAAACAGGCTTAATACGAAGAAGATCCAAAAGAAGAGAACTTTCTGTTAAAGTGGGACAGAATATGAGGTTTGACTTGGATATGGTGTAAGAATAGGGCTGTGATAAATAATCTATAGTGGAGTAAGTTTGAACAAATTGGGCAAATAAATCGGCTATTGCCTGATCTGTGGTTGCCGTCATGTTTTCGAACGTCAGCGAGGAAGGATAAGAATTAAAATTACGCTTTGTGTTAACGAAGTTATAAAACTGTCTCGGGTCGTGAGAGAGCTAGAGCTTACAACGGTTTAAGTAACTATTATAACACTGAGCATTAAGCACGGTAAATCTTGACTGAGCACTTAATAAGGAGCATATGGCTTCAAAAAGCTCGTTAGAGACAGTTATCTTGAAAAATCAAAACCTTTACACTATTACAATCGGCTTCAGTTTTGTATTGTATATAAGACAATACATCAGAAGATGTTTGATCAGGGGAAAGCCGAGAATCGAAAATTTGTTTCTTTAGTGGAACGACTGAAAGGGATTTTGGTGGAGCAGACATTGTTTCTCAAAAACCAACTTAAATCGGTTGTCCGGACTCAGTAGTCCCTTGTGGTGGTGATGCTACATTCTGATTGATTGGTGGATCCACTAATTGTGAATCCACTACGGACAAATCGGAATTCTTAGAGGTCCCTGGTTGCATGCATTCTGCAACGGATTGTTCGGATACCGAATCTTTTTTAGCTGCTGATCTTAGCAACATTTGATGGTGCAATTAGCTGCTGATCCCCCGGAATGCTTTGTTGTTCTTTTGATTGCGGTTGCGGGGTGTTCCCCTTTTGCTGCTTACCACCTCCGAAACAGCTAATCAGCCCCATCAACCTCGACACAAGCATCACAACAAAACTGCAAATTGGGCCCCTTTGAAAGGTCATCACTTGTCCGGCCCTTAAAACCGGCGCACTTGATGTGAACCATATTTTCACACAGCCAGCAAGTCATATTAGACTGGTCTGCATTTTTTGCAGAAGCAGACTATATTATTATTATTTATTTTACCTATTGGAACCACTGTACCAAGAAAACGAATTGAAATTTATAAGCGAGCAGTTATAAGTACCGCAAGAGCGCAAAAACTGCACGCTTAGAACTTTCAAAACAAAGAGAGCGAGAGAGCGGGAGCGTAATTTAGTTCAAGTGCATGCAAAAACAACACTAAAAACAGCACCACCACTTACAACGAACAACGCACAAAAAAAAAACGGCGGGGTTACAAAAAAAGAAGACACAGAACACAATTACGAAATTAAAACAAATTTTAGGTATAAGTTTGTGCACAAAGATTTATAGTTCACTCGCGAAGCGAACGGAATTTAAATGTATATTTAAATAACTGATATGAAAATTGTTTTGATACAACCCAGCGATGGGATTAAGCAAAACAAAATACAAAATCGAATCGCAAAAAAGAAACACGACCGTTCACTTTGAAAGTCAAAGACGAATGTTATAATGGGTAACCTCATCATTAGAGCAGCCGCTCTAAAAAGACACTCCAAAAACTTAAAATGATTCCAAAGGTTAGCTCCGGTAATAATGTTATAGGGGTTATCACTATTTTCTAGGAATATCCACCGATCCCCAACTGGGCTTAACTGCTTCAGATCTCCAGACACTAATATTGATTTTCCACCAAAAATAAGATCTTGAGTTCTTAAAATTTGGCGAAGTCTTTGATCTAAATACCCAATCATTTTCGATCCGACCATGGAAATTTCATCTATAATAGTTAATTGGATGTCAATAAACTTACAATGCATAGTGTTTAAAGCGTCACTACTTAAGAGCTGTTTTTTTTTTCTGCCCGCTCCCCTAAAATTCAATCTTCGGTAGGGTACGCTTGCAGAACAACAACCATAGCTGATTTGGTTTGAAGTTTTCTGAACCACTTAAAAGCAGTCGGTGTTTTAAGTGACACCGACTGCGATATGCCCTGTTCATATCTCAGTAGATTGATTTCTATTAATTGGAATACATACATACAAGTATATGCAAAACATTTTACATACAAAGACCAATTCAAGCACAGGGCAACCTTTTTCAAAATGCGCGTCTCTGCGACTGAACGACCGAACTCGTGCAATGAGTGCGCAAGCATCAAAATGAGAATAAGAATGAGAGCGCAAAAAACCCGAAGGCACACAAAGTGTCCGGGGCCTGCCGCTACTAGCCCGGGGCCT
Organism: Drosophila prolongata; assembly: GCA_036346975.1. Taxonomy (NCBI): domain Eukaryota; kingdom Metazoa; phylum Arthropoda; class Insecta; order Diptera; family Drosophilidae; genus Drosophila; species Drosophila prolongata. The sequence continues at coordinate 114,815 of JAYMZC010000055.1, read as the reverse complement.
CCCGCAAAAAAATTGTTGTGTCCATTTTCGTTGTATAAAATGACCAGTCTATATGTTGTATGGTTAGTGCTACTGCCAAGGCTGTAAACTCTTCATCTAGGTATTGGGATGAAAGCCCCTCAGAAAGAGGACTTTTTGGTTCTCTATCATATTCTTGAAGAACCCTCTCCAATTCCATATCATCAAACACATCATATTGCTCTTTATTGGCCTTGATTGTTTCAAAATTATTTCTGAATGTTCTTTCAATGTCATTTGAAATAAGTTCTGACTCCTCACTCCTCCACGGGAAGAAAATAATGAAATAATCAGATGGCGAAGAGCTTAAGCTAAAGCGAACATTTCTAAAAATTGAGGCAAGCTTACTCCTTTTTACAATACCAGTCCCACCTAGAAGTGCTTAACATTGTTCAGCAATGGCGTTTTAATTATCTGATTCTAAGTCGATCGGCTAATCATAATCTTCGTTGGCCCTTTATGTTCGAGAGTTTGACTTGCCTAATTTGTACCAAGCTGCAAATTCTGCAAGACTCTAATTGTTCAAGAATGTTATAGGGGCTATTACTATTTCCTAGGAATATCCACCGATCTTTTTGTTTTCTTTTCTTATATCCCCGCCGTTTCTCTTTTGTGCATGCACTTTAACTTATTTACGCTCCCGCTCTCTTGCTCTCTTTGCTTTGAAAGTTCTAAGCGTGCAGTTTCTGCGCTCTTGCGGTACTTATAACTGCTCGCTTATAAATTTCAATTCGCTTTCTTGGTACAGTGGTAAATAAATAAAATGAATAATAAAAATTTTGTCTGCTTCTGCAAAAAATGCAGCCTCGTAATCAGGGCTGACCAGTCTAATATGACTTGCTGGCTGTGTGAAAATATGGTGCACACCAAGTGCACAAGGGATGACCTTTCAAAGGGGCCCAATTTGCAGTTTTGTTGTGACGCTTGTGTCGAGGTTGCGAACGAGATGAAATCAGTCATGCGCCAAACTAAAGGCGGCCTGATGGGGCTGATTAGCTGTCTCGGAGTTCGCCTAGCTGATGATCTCCCCTCTGCGCTGGACTCGCCGTTTAATAGTCGTAAGCTATTAGAAGAGTCCCCAAAGCGCAAAAAGGCCGCTGGTGGTATGGAGCAAAAGGGGAACACCCCGCAACCGATATCCAAAGATCAACAGAGCATTCCGGCGGATCAGCAGTTGATTTCAGCAAACCCTCAAATGTTGCTAAGATCGGCAGCTAAAAAAGATTCGGTATCCGAACAATCCGTTACAGAATGCATGCAACCAGGGACTTCTAAGAATTCCGATTTGTCCGTAGTGGTTTCAGAATTAGTGGATCCACCTATCTCTCAGAATGTAGCATCTCCACCACAAGGGACTACTGAGTCCGGACAACCGGCTCAAGTTGGTTTTGCAGAAACAATGTCTGCTCCACCAAAATCCCTTTTAGTGGTTCCACTAAAGAAACAAATTTTCGTTTCTCTGCTTTCCTCTGATCAAACATCTTCTGATGTATTGTCTTATATACAAGACAAAACTAAAGCCGATTGTAATAGTGTAAAGGTGGAAAAGTTTAAGTTTTCTTATGCTAGAGACATTTCATCTTTCAAGGTAACTGTCCCTAACGAGCTTTTTGAAGCCATATGCTCGGGCGACTTTTGGCCGGATAATATGGTTGTAAAAGAGTTCGAGGCTAAGATAAAGAAGAAGGGGCCTGTGGGAGTAAAACTTCCTAGTCGAGGCCAAACCAGTGTACCAATTTCAAAAAACTAACTTCTAACCTCCTTCTTTCCTATCAGAATGCAAGAGGTTTGCGTAGCAAACTCACTAAATTGTATTCTGATAGCTTTTCCTTTGCATTTCATATTATTGTGTTCACAGAAACCTGGTTAAAGCCGGAGATCTTTAGCTCCGAAGTTTTTCCAGGTAAGTACACAATATATAGGTATGACCGTCCCTCTAGACGGGGAGATGGAGTCTTAATTGGAGTTGATTCAAACCTCCTGTCTGAGGAGTTATTATACCCTTGCAGAGGGTATAATAATTTTGGTCAAAAGTGTGCAACGCAGTGAAGGAGACATCTCCGACCCTATAAAGTATATATATTCTTGATCAGGATCACCTCCTGAGTTGATATAGCCATGTCCGTCTGTCCGTCTGTCTGTTTCTACGCAAACTAGTCTCTCAGTTTTAAAGCTAACGAGTTGAAACTTTGCACACACCCTTCTTTCCTTTGCACGCAGTATATATGCCGGAACGGCCGGGATCGGCTGGCTATATCCTGTAGCTGCCATATAACTGATTGATCGGAAATGCCATTACATTGGTGTTTGTAAAGTTAGGAAAATGGGATTTTCTATGGGTTTTATAGTTGGCCAATCAATCCGACCTACCAAATTTCATAAGGATCGGCCGACTATATCCTATAGCTGCCATATAACTGATTGATCGGAAATGCCATTACTTTGGTGTTTGTAAAGTTAGGAAGTTGGGATTTTCTATGGGTTTTATATTTGGCCAATCAATCCGACCTACCAAATTTCATAAGGATCGGCCGACTATATCTTATAGCTGCCATATAACTGAACGATTGGAAATGCCATAACTTTGGTGTTTTTAAAGTTAGAAAGTTGGGATTTTCGATGGGTTTTAAATTTGGCCAATCAATCCGACCTACCAAATTTCATAAGGATCGGCCGACTATATCCTATAGCTGCCATATAACTGATTGATCGGAAATGCCATTACTTTGGTGTTTGTAAAGTTAGGAAGTTGGGATTTTCTATGGGTTTTATTTTTGGCCAATCAATCCGACCTACCAAATTTCATAAGGATCGGCCGACTATATCTTATAGCTGCCATATAACTGAACGATTGGAAATGCCATAACTTTGGTGTTTGTAAAGTTAGGAAGTTGAGATTTTTTATGAGTATTAAGTTGCATCATATGAATAATTTTGGAGAATATAATTTACAGAGTATTCTGCAAGGGTATATCAACTTCGGCTCCGCCCGAAGTTAGCTTTCCTTTCTTGTTTTTTGATGAATTCAATACCATTGAATTTATTTGTGTAAAGTTATCGCTTCTTGGTAACTTTATATACATAACTTGCTCATATATTCCGCCGTTGTCTGAACTTCCTGATTATTTAAATCACCTATCCGTTATTAAGTCCGTTGCAAATAAGCTTTCCGATAGGGATCAGATGATAGTTCTAGGTGATTTTAATATACCTGGAGTTACTTGGTCCACTGAGGACGGATCGAATGTCTTACTACCTATAGCACAGCATGATTTTATTGATGGCCTGCTTGACATATCTCTATCTCAAGTAAACCATGTTCGAAATTCATTAGGTCGCCTACTTGATTTGTGTTTTGTATCAAATCCTGAAGGTGTGTTTCTGTCCAGAGTAGCACCACTCACGCAACCTGAAGATCCATATCACCCAACAATCGAACTTTCATTTGATACGGGTAGAGTTATAGAAGAAAAATCAGAAAAATCCAAACGAATACATTGTTTTCGCAATGCAGACTTTCTGAGGCTAATATGTCCGATGCAGTTAATGTTTTTTACACTGCAGTAAACTCATTTTTTAATTCCTGTGTTCCGTGGTACTATCCGTCAACTTCCAATAAATCACCTTGGTTTAGCAAAGAGTTGACACACTTAAGAAATGTAAAGTCCAGACTTTTTAGGAAATATAAAAATACCGGTTCTCAATCTGTTTTTACTAGATATTTAAGTGCTCGGTCAAGATTTACCGTGCTTAATGCTCAGTGTTATAATAGTTACTTAAACCGTGGTAAGGTCCAGTTCTCTCAGGACCCGAAACAGTTTTATAATTTTGTTAACACCAAGCGTAAATCTAATTCTTTTCCTTCCTCGCTGTCGTTCGAAAACATGACGGCAACCACAGATCAGGCAATAGCCGATTTATTTGCCCAATTTTTTCAAACGACTTACTCTACTGTAGATTGTTCATCACAGCCTTATTCTTACACCATGTCCAAGTCGAACCTCATATTCTGTTCCACTTTAACAGAAAGCTCTCTTCTTTTGGATCTTCTTCGTATTAAGCCTGTTTATTCGCCAGGGCCCGATGGTATTCCTGGGTGCGTGCTTAGGTATTGCGCTAAGGCCCTGTGCAAACCTCTTCACAAGTTGTTTACCTTATCTCTAGAAACTTCCCAATTCCCAAATATTTGGAATGAATCATTTGTTATTCCTCTTTTCAAAAAAGGTAACAAGTTAGAAGCCAGTAACTACTGAGGTATTTCTAAGTGGTCAGCTACTTCTAAGCTTTTTGAAAAAATCATTACTGCTCATTTGCAGCACCTTTGCAGATCAATTATTTCTCCGTGTCAACACGGATTTATAAAACGTAGATCCACAATCACAAACCTTCTAGTGCTCACTTCATTTGTGATAAAAGGCTTGAATAGTAGTTTTCAAACAGACGTCATTTACACTGACTTTAGTAAAGCATTTGACTCTGTAAATCACTTACTTCTCATTCAAAAACTTGACCTTTTAGGTTTTCCAATTGATCTGCTTAAATGGATTTCAAGTTATCTAAATGGCAGGTCACAAAGGGTCCTTTTTAAAAATTCAATTTCTGAAATTCTCCGTGTTACCTCCGGTGTCCCACAAGGGAGCCATTTGGGTCCGTTACTTTTTACATTATTTATTAACGATCTTCCCTCAATTATAAGTCATTCTCGCGTACTTATGTACGCAGATGATGTTAAGTTGTGCCTGCAGTATAAGGACATTTCCTGCCATTTGTACTTGCAATCCGATCTAGATAATTTTCAAAACTGGTGCCGAGATAATTTACTAAATTTAAACGGTTCCAAGTGCAAGCTGATGACTTTTTATCGGGCCAATCCGATATACGCGACTTACACGTTAAGTGGCAGCTCTTTGGATAGAATAACTCTTGTAAACGATCTTGGCGTTCTCTTGGACCCTAAACTAAAATTTTCTAATCACATTTCGTCCATGGTTAATAAAGCCAGAGGAGTGCTTGGATTTATTAAAAGGTGGTCAAAAGAATTCGATGATCCTTATTTGACTAAAACTTTATTTATTTCGCTAGTCCGTCCGATTCTGGAGTATGGGTCTCTGGAGTCCACAATACGGAATACATATTGGTCGTATTGAATCTGTACAAAAAAACTTCCTTCTTTTTGCTTTACGGCGCCTAAACTGGGATGCAAATCTTATCTTACCTTCTTATTCTAGACTTCTTTTGATTAATTTACCATCCCTAGCCAACCGTAGAACGATGCTTGGTACTATCTTTATTTATAACCTTATACATGGTGATATTGACTGCCCCGACTTGTTAAGACGGCTAAACTTTTCTGTGCCAAGTAGATTAACTAGAAATTATTTTCCCCTAATTTTAAATCATTGTAGATCTAACTATGCCTTGCATGAGCCTTTCAGAGTATTATGTTCTGACTATAATAGACTTTTTCCTGTAATATCAAATCTTGACTCTCTGCCGCTCCTAAAACGATTGATACTTGCTTCATTGGCACAAGATTGATCTAACTATTACTTTTTTTCCCCGGACCTTTACCTTTATTTTCCTATCTCGCGTCTATCTTATCGCGAATCGTGCCGTACGATACACGGCTGCGCCCCTCGGTCGGTTGGGCGGGTATGTGGGCCGTGGGACTCCGCGCGAAAAAAAAAAAAAAAAAAAAAAATCCCCAACTGGGCTAAGCTGCTTCAGGTTTCCAAACACTTTTTATGATTTTTCTCAAAGATATCAGTGGAGTTTTCAGGAAGCTGTTTTATTTCCTTATTAGATCGCACAATCCGTACTATTTTATCTGGATGGCAAGTGTTAACAAAAATATTTCCTTCGCCTCTGAAATGTGTAACCCTAAAATGTTGTAGGCTGCTTCTGGGGCAGATATCTCTGTAGCGTTAATGAACTTGCTCCCGAGATGCTGCAGTTTTCCTTTAAGTGAAATATTTCCGTATTTGGCGAAGGAGTTGCGACACGCCACGGTCGGATTTGTTAATGTAGTTAACTACATAATTACAACAGGCGCACGCATCGAGGATAAATTGAATATCTATGTTAGCCCTATGTCAGCGCAAAATATTTTTGATGTTAGCATTGTAGGGGTATGAAATATATATATCCCTAGTGATTTAATTTAACTCTATTTTATATATGTTAATAGTTTATAGTTTTATTCAGTTTATAGTTATACCCGTTACTCGTAGAGTAAAAGGGTATATTGTATTCGTGCAAAAGTATGTAACAGGTAGAAGGAAGCGTTTCCGACCCTATAAAGTATATATATTCTTGTTCAGGATCACTAGCCGAGTCGATCTAGCCATGTCCGTCTGTCCGTCTGTCTGTCTGTCCGTCTGTCCGTCTGTCTGTCCGTCTGTCTGTCTGTCCGTATGAATGCTGAGATCTCGGAAACTATAAAAGCTAGAAGATTGGCATTTTGCATGTAGATTTTAGGAGTTCCTACGCAGCGGAAGTTTGTTTCAAAATGGTGCCACGCCCCCTCTGAAGCCCACATGCCACAAGCAGTGGCCACAGTTTTGATGCTATAATGAAAATTTTAATTGATATGTGTTTGTTTCGTCAATACCTATCGATTGGCCTAATAAAAGTTTGCCACGCCCACTCTAACGCCCAAAAATCCATTAAACGCTTAAACCTGGCTAGCGCCTACATTTCCGCCTTTCATGGCCCGTGGTACCACTGTAGCGCCATCTAACGGATGATTTTGGAACAGCTGGCCAAGGTGCTAATTCGAGCGGCGAAAAACATACAAGAAGGCATATTTATATTAAGTTGTTTAGCTGAGTAACGGGTATCTAATAGTCGAGGCACTCGACTATAGCGTTCTCTCTTGTTTTATTTAGTTTTATCGTCTTTGGTCAGGATCACTACTGGCTTTAAACTAAACTCACTCTCCGCTCACGACTCGAACCAACCCCCGACTCTCTGATAGAGTGGGAGAGCGATGAGATCAAAAAAGAGAAAGCACAGTGAGAGCAAGCTCTACAAACAACAACAACAACGTACTCAAAAAATATACAAGAATGATCTAAAACAAATACAGTAACTTATACAAATGTAGTTTCAAGGTGGGCCAGGAAAAGATTAAAATTATTGAAAGTGGCTACTTCTTCATCGGCACTAGACTTTAAAAGCTCTTTAATATTTTTAAAGAATGCTCAGCATTGGTTTCGTTTTCTTCTAATGGATATAAAACCAATGTTTCAGGCATTGCAGGGTAGAATTCCTGGCTCCCCGAAACATGAAGAACTGTGTTTACGGCGCTCGTATTGAATGAATTCTTGAATGTCAGGATCGTCTCCGCTGGAAGTAATAAGCCGATCAATAAAACGTATAGTTTGATCGCAATTCTCTGCTCCGCCCAGCCTTGGAGCTTCAGAAAGCCTGTTCATGCCATGAGAGTTTGGCGATCCCCTGTGCTGAAATTCGATCCTCCAATAATAGTGGACTGGGGTATACTCGCCAACTCAGAACTTTTAAAAACTTTCAGTAATTGTCGGAGCCTGTAGTCATAATAACGGGAGCATGTTAGATCGAATTAAGCGAGCTTTTTCGGTACTCGAAATAGCTGCCGAGTCGTCCTGATTAATATTTTTGCCATCCAACAAAAGAGATTCAGCAGCGGAAAGAGTTATGAAAAATGTAAACCAAATTGTCTTATCATGGCTATAACTTTTTTTTTTTAGCTTCCCAATGAGCCAGGGCGGAACGTCGACTTTTGTTGTACAAGTCGTCTTGTTGTACAAGTCTGTCAACAAACAATCTATCCCTTATATTTGCAGCAGTTACTGCACCTGACTTTTTTCGTTGGGCAATGGAGATTGTGTTTTGAATTTGCTGCATCTCATAATACTTGTACATTTAAAGGACTTTAGGTACCACTGCACAACGACGGTCGTTGAAACGAATCTGTGATCTAGCTTTCTTTGCGTAGGTCACATTGGCCTTAAATATTTCACCGCAAGATAAAGTTGGGAATAGAAGTTTTCCGTATCTACATCTAGGGATAGATTTGTTGCACGGCTGCCTTCCCCAGTATTGATAGGTTAGGTTAGGTTAGGACGGCTGCCAGACTATAGCCTGGCACACTTAGACCTCTGTGGGTCCATTGTGATACCCGGAACCCATATAAGGCTGACAGTAAACTGACTAGCCATCTCGTGGAGAGATTTGCGACAGTCTGCTATTGTTCGGGAGTTTGTATTCGTCGAGTAGATTGATTTAATAGCCGCTTGGCTATCACTATATATGTTTATGTGTCTGTTCTGGGTGTTTAAGTCCCTTAAACAGACAAGTGCTTCCATTATAGCATACACTTCCGCTTGGAAGACACTGCAGTGGTCAAGAAGTCTGAATGACTGCCTGATCTCTAATTGCTCGGAGTATATGCCTCCACCTACGTGTCCGTCTAGTTTGGAGCCGTCTGTATATAAACGGCCCCATACTTCCCTGCCTGGGATCAGAGCTTCGAACGGCGTGTGACTGTATTCACGGGTTTTACATAGATCCGTTTTTGGCGGGATCAATTTGTCATGCTGAAGAATCTTAGCGTGACCATACAGTTGGGCTTTCCATTGCCCCGTATCCCTTAGTCGAATGGCTGCCGATTTCGCCCTTTCCATGCCTGCTAAGTCCAGCCTCTGGAGGTTCAAGATCGCATTCAGCGCTTCGTTTGGGGTAGTTCGAAGGGCTCCACTAATACACAAAGCCGCCATGCGCTGTACTTTGTTAAGGGGAGTTAAGATACATTGTTTGTGTAAAGCGGTCCACCACAGAGCCACTCCATATAGTAGGATTGGCTTGACTACCGCTGTGTATATCCAATTGACGATTTTAGGGGACATACCCCATCTTAGCCCGATTGCTTTTTTACATGAGTAAAGTGCAATGGTCGCTTTCTTGGTTCTCTCTTCGTTGTTTAAGCCCCATTTAAGACGCTTATCTAATACTAACCCCAAGTATCTTGCGTGCTCGCTAAAAGAGAGATTACAGTTGTTTAAAGTGGGTGGGTTAAGTTTTGGGATTTTGTAATTTACCCCAAGTCCGTTCTTTGTAGTCCATTCCGATAGTGTTTTTAGTTTTGCGGTCATAAGATCGCATAACGTTTGTGGATACTTACCATTTAAGACGATAGCGACATCGTCTGCGTATGCCACTATTTTACAGCCTCCTCCTTCAAGAATCCGCAGTAGTTTATTTACCGCGATATTCCATAAGAGGGGTGATAGTACACCTCCTTGCGGAGTGCCTCTGTTCACTAATCTAGTCTGGGTCGAGGTCCCTAGTGTGGCCGTGACCAGTCTGCTTATCAGCAATTTGTGGATCAGCCCCACCAGCGGTGGCTCAACCCCTAGTTCAGTGAAGGATTCTGTTATTGCCGTGGGAAGCACGTTGTTGAAAGCTCCTTCTATGTCAAGGAAGGCGATCAAGGTGTATTTTTGTATACTGAGTGATTTCTCGATGTTGCTTACTACCAAGTGTAGCGCCGTTTCGGTCGACTTACCTTTGGTGTATGCGTGTTGCGCCTCTGATATCTGCGTCGGGACAATGATGTCTCTAATGTGTAGACCTATCAGTCTTTCTAGGATTTTTAGCAGGAATGATGTCAGACTTATCGGTCTGAAATCCTTCGCTGTAGTATGGGTGGTCTTCCCTGCCTTAGGGATGAAAACGACTTTCGTTTCCCGCCATGCTGTAGGTAGTTCTCCTACTGCAAGAATGGTCTGAGATGTTTCTCAGTTTATAGTTTATAGCTAGTTCTCCTGCTTGCTGAGTATGTGCCGGTGTTATATTGTCCGGTCCCGGCGATTTGTATGGCTTAAAACTATGAATGGACCAGTTTATATTACGGTCTGATAGTAGGAGATTTAAGTTTATTCCTTCTCCAGTGCGTCTTCCTGGGGGATGTCCTGTTTGCAGGCTCCCTGGGAAGTGAGCGTCTAGGAGTAGGTTTAGGGATTCTTCACTAGAGTCCGACCATGATCCGTCAGCCTTTTGGAGATAACCCAAGGATACGGCTGTCTTAGAAAGTATTTTTCTGAGCCTTGCGGCATCAGTTGTCTTTTCAATATCCGAGCAGAAGTTCTGCCACGCAGTTCTCTTCTCTTTTCTGATGGCCTTTTTGTATGTGGCTAGTTCCTTTTTGTAGCTTTGCCAGTTTATGTCCTCATTTGTAGCTTTCGCTCTGTTGAACAGGTTTCTGCATTTGGCTCTGAGGATTGATAATTGCTGGGTCCACCAAGGAGGTTTTTTTTCTTTCCTCTCGGTTTCTCTAAACGGGCATGCAGCTGTGAATGCCGCGTTGCATGCTTCTGTGAATTTGTTTACTATATTATCTAGCTCCTGAGTGCAAAGAGTGCTTTCTGGTGGCTCCCTGGGGAGGAAGCTCGATAACATTTCTTTGTATTTATTCAAGTTTGCCCGCCTGGGGTTGGCAAATCTGACCGGCGCAGGTGACACTAGGGACAAAGTTGTCTCTATAAACCTGTTATCTGAAAATGAGTGCTCGTCAGAGACAGCCCAGTTTGTGACTGTGCTTATGAGTGAATCTGATGCCACGGTTAGATCTATGATCGTTTGGCACGTTTTTGTTATAAAAGTAGGGGTATTGCCCCTGTTACAAAGAAATAAGTTCGAATTTAGAATGAAATCAAATAAAGACTCACCTCTGATAGGCAGCCCCACTGAGTATGGTGGGCATTTGCATCGCATCCTATCACCAAACCTTTCTAAAGCTCTTCACATTCCTGTACCAGTCCTCTGACTAGCGCGTCTGGGGGGTCTACCTTTTCAAAAGCCATGTAGGCCGATAGCATCCTAATAGAGCCGCTTTGCAGCTCCAGGCTTATTGCTGTGTTGTCTCCGTTGCTGTAATTGCGAAGCAGAAATGCACTAAGATGCCGTTTGGCTAAAATGCAGGTTCGAATTTTACCTTGTTTGGGGTCAAGCATAAGCTTGTAATCTTTTGTTCCTAGTCCAGCAACCCTGCCTCCTGCTACCCAGGGTTCCTGAACTAAGACCACGTCGGCTTCGCCTTTGGCCAGGCGAAGCAAAAGAGCAGCGGACGCTGCTTTACTGTGATGTAGGTTGATCTGCAGGAGTCTTAGCGACATCCCCAGCAGCAACCTCCACCACAGTAACGTCGGCCTCCGAATCGCTCAGGTCCACTTCATCGATTGCCGGTCCCATCGCTCGCATCTCTCTGCTCAGCGACGAGTCGGTTGAGTAGCCATCCTCCGGCACACCAGGGGCCTCCACTTCCTCCGCAAGCACCTGCTCAGCTGGGTTGCCGGCAGGACTTCCCGAGGAATTAGAGTCCCCTTTGTAAATCTTTATATGTATGGCACTGAAACCATAGTTGAGCGTTCCCCGAGCAGCCTCTATGGGAGCGACCGACTCCTTATTCAGCACCACGATCGCTTGGTTCACGTCACCTGCGTGTTCCTCCACCTTAACGACTTTCCAGTCTTTTGTGGGGAGATGTGGGTTGCATTCTTGCAACATATAGAGGATGTCCTCCGGTGATGCGATTGCTGCTGGGAGCCAACTTCTGGCTCGTGGTCTACTGGGGACGTCACACCAATCTAGTGCGACTATGTTCGCCCCTACGTAAACTGCTCCGAGCTGTGCTACCGCCTGTTTGTATAGGTCAGCTGATCGCTGATTATCGCAGGCCACCACTTTTACACTGCCCTGGTACCAGCCCGCGCCCATACAGCAAGGCGCTGAACCGGGCTTCTCGCGTACCATACGCAGGCAAATAAGAGACAGCTTGGACTCAACCGCCTTCCATTTATTTCTGGGGATCCTGTTCTCCGGATTTCCCCTGTCTATAAGTCCAACTAGGACCCGATCTTTGGTAATCTCGGCAAGGGAGACCGACGGCTGGATCTTCGATCTCTTCGCCGACGGACCGGGCAGCTCTATGGAGCGTTGCCTCTTCGCCTGAGCACCTTCTTGTTGGGGCTTCTCTTGCCCATAGTTGGGAAACACCGTCCTTGCCCACTCTACCTTCTTTAGCCATTCGGGCGAAGGCGTGGCGACATTGCTTCTGGCATGCGAGCGCAGGGTTTGGGCGGCAGTCCGTCTCTCTGCGTATGTGAATTTCTTTACACCAGCGAGTGACCCGATCGACTTTGCTGCGCCTACCTCTGGTTTTGGCGCAGATGCGCACATAGCGGAGGCGTTAGCGACAGTCTTTCTGTCCCCCGACATCCCTAGTTTGGGATGGGGCCCTTTCTGAGCCCTACTGGTGCTTGCAGTGGAACCATCGTTCATTTTTGCAGCGCCGGGTTTTTGTGGAGTTCCCGTCTCCGTTTTCTTATTTGTATTTTTATTTATTGTTTCCATAATTGGTCCCACGAGCTGCGGAGTAGGGGAAAGGTCCGCCCGGGCAGAGATCCGCGGTACCCGGTTAAGACGGTAGATAGAACAGGGGGTCGCCATCTCCCTGAGCCCACCGTTTGAGACTGAGCTAGTTGTTGATCCGGGCCCCCAGCCAGGCTGACTCTTGGCACGGTCCGAATTATACCGTAGTCCGGCCCGGAGTGAGATGTTGTTTGGGAGAGGAAGTGGGTAGGTGGTGTGTGGGGGATATTGGGTTTGTGTAAAGCAACTGTTTAGATGAGGCTGAACAAATCGCATCGTCGGTACTTCCTCGTTGCAAGATGTCCGGGACTGCTTATTTGCTGGGGTTTCCGTCCACGATTCCGTGTTTGACTTCCACCGCCAGCTTATTCGCAGTTGGCCTCGAGTGAGGTCGTCCGCTATCCGCAACCTGCGAATCGCTCGGTCGCCCCAGCTAGGCGGCTTCAGAACCATCTCACAAGTTCCTCAGACCGAGCCCAGTATTGATATTTTCTAATAAAGTTTCATGACCGCCCGGACTTAGGTCTTCTTCTTGTTGGTGGATTTGTTGAGAATAAAGTTGTTGTCGCAATAGCTTTTCAACTTCTTCTCGGTCAGATTCATCTGCGATAAAAGGTAATTCACTTAGTAACTCACTTAGTTTGCCAGTCATTATCAAAAGTTATATTGTGTTTCTGAAGTTATGGGAGTATTCCAGTTTCCTTTTAAGGTGAACTTGGATTGCATGTGTGGAATTAAAGGAGCGGGGAAGCGCACTTACAGTGTCTGGGACAGAAACAGGAACATTTATCAGTGCCTCTTTTATTCCGCATTGCCTTTCATATCCGGAATATCTGGGAAGTCTGAGCCATTAGAGAGACAAAGAGATGGTAGTCTACCTTTGGAAACGGCTTCACGACATGTACTGCAAAATAGATATTTGCCGGACGGACTCGGAAATTTCCTACTTAAATAAAATGCGTTGCCTACGTTCATGTTGGGAAACTTGGAAGATATAAGAAGTTTGTTTGTTTCCACTTACCTGGGATAGAAATCATGTTGCTCCACAGCATGTTCATATTTTTGTAGGTCCTTAATATTTCGTAGATATTGTTCCCGCGCAGTATTTCAGCTCCTCCGGCGTTGTAGTTCCCGTGGATCCTCCCTTTCATCTGCGGAAAGTTCAGCTCTAGCAGCAATATTGCGCTGCGACTGCCTTAAAGATTCCGCCGGATGATTTTGGGAACTGCTCCTATATGTGAATAGTCTTTCCTCAGCCATTTCCTGAATTAGTTGCTCTCTCCACTGTAGTCGTGTCTCCCGACTACACAGTGTGTTAAGTGTTGCTGAAGCGCACGAGTTATGGGGTTATTCCTAAAGATTCTATGAGCGTCCCGTAAGCGCTCTGGTCTGCGATTTTCTTCATTCGCCCTCGGCGCTCCTCGGAATTTGCCCTGGCTAACGCGTGTGCTGCAGTAATTAGCGACTGCTGTAGTTAGCGTTCCTCGGAGTTAGCCCTGGCAAGAGCTGCAGTGTTCAGCCTTTTGACAGAGCGTGCTGCCGTATTTCGCGTGCGTGGTTCCTCAGCTACATCCAAATTACTGCGGGTGCTTATCTGCGGTGCATTTTGACGATATTGGGCTCGCCTGCGCCTTAGTTCGGCTCGGCGGCGTTATTTCTGAGATAAAGTAGATCCGCGTGGCATTCTCTTTATTTTCCTATTTAAATAAATTGTACTTAATATTAGGATAAATGTATGTAAGCTTCAATCTTAGGCCCCCTATTTGGTTTTAGGTTGGTACATACACAATTTTTAAATTAAGTACAAGGGAGGTGAATTCATATAAGACAGAATACGGCAATTGTTTTTATTAAATTGTAAAAAATATAATGTGTATTAAAACAGCAAAGGAAGACAGAAAATGTAGACAACTTTGACAAATAAACGGAAACATACCAAATCAATTGTAGAAGATATCATATTAATCGAGCGAATATTTTGCACTTTTTTAATAAAAATACACAATAAAAGCAATACTGATAATACGGCGACTGTTATTTACAGACTAATCCATGGATTAGGCATACGTGCCAATTAAACGCTGGTATTTTACTTGTTAACAACACAAAGGTCAACCTCTTTTGCTCACGAAGAATCCCGTATTGCAGAAAGGTGCAGGTAAATATTTTGATTATGCAATTAAAGGATTGTGTACGTGTATATTAGTGAATCAGTAGCCTGACATACACTCTGCGTCATATCTCTGCGTACAGGGCAAATAATTTTTAATTTGTCACTTTGATAGGAAAAATCTTGGGCTAGACGTTATATAAAACAAGAGAGAACGCTATAGTCGGGTGCCCCGACTATCAGATACCCGTTACTCAGGTAAAGGGAGTGCGAGGGAGATGGAGATAGAAACTTTGATCACGCATAACTTTTTAACGAATGGTCCGATTTGAAAAATTTCTTCTACATTTCGATAGGTATTGATAAACACAATAAAACTGCATTTTTACTTTTCCGAAATATTTAAATTTTTAAAATCGTATTTAAGCGATTGTGGGCGTTAAAGGGGGCGTGGCACCATTTTGAAACAAACTTGCGCTGCGTAGGAACTTCTAAAATCCACATGCAAAATGCCAATCTTCTAGCTTTTATAGTTTCCGAGATCTCAGCGTTCATACGGACAGACAGACAGACGGACAGACAGACGGACAAACGGACAGACGGACATGGCTAGATCGACTCGGCTAGTGATCCTGATCAAGAATATATATACTTTATAGGGTCGGAAACGCTTCCTTCTAGCTGTTACATACTTTTGCACGAATACAATATACCCTTTTACTCTACGAGTAACGGGTATAAAAATTATGATTTTTGTTACGGTCCCAGCAAATACCTTTGCATTCTATTTTTTAGAAAATTTGTATCTCCTTTGGTACCCTTATAATTTGTATTTCCCCAAAACCTTATAAAATAACATGCTTTCAAAAGTTTGCGTACAGCTGGAGATTGTTGCATTTAATGGCAAGTTTGTGCACGATTTGATTTGCATTATCAACGTAGGGAAAGATGTAGTTGTCAAACGATTTGTCAATGCAGATTTTATCATGGACAGCAAAGGAAAGCAAATACAAGACTCCGAAAGGAAAATTATCTTAAAATTGCATTTGGAAGGGAAAAGCTTAAGAGATATTGGCGGAAATTATTATATTTCGACCGGCTCTATACTTCCAAAACTCCGAGAAGGCCGCCCATGCTGTTTAACAAAAAGAGAAATAAGGAAAGTTATATTTCTGGTTCAAAACAATCCGAAATTGACTTCCCGAAGTTTTGAAGCGGAAAGGTTATCCAACCTCATATTAAATTGTGTAAAAATGGCCAATGAATGCAACAATCTCCAGCTGTACGCAAACTTTTGAAAGCATGTTATTTTATAAGGTTTTGGGGAAATACAAATTATAAGGGTACCAAGGGAGATACAAATTTTCTAAAATATAGAATGTGAAGGTAATAGCCCAAGATTTTTCCTATCAAAGTGACAAATTAAAAATTATTTGCCCTGTACGCAGATATATGACGCCGAGTGTAGACTTTTAACCTGATATAAATCAAGAATTGTAAATGTAAAGATTCCTAAATGAAACGATTGGTTAAGGGTTTCTACGATAGGTTGATTTCATATACCTGTACTAAGGTTGTTTAATTTAAGATAACTTTCTGCAGGGGCCTACTTAATAATCAGTAATCTCCCTTTGCATAACCTGCATAGTGTTTGTCAATATTTGTAAACGTTTTGGTATACCTATGAAATCAACCTTTCAGACAAACCATTAACTAGTCGTGGGGGTATACATACCTGTAATAAGACACACTTATCAAACTTTAGAATAAAAAACACCTTTGTAAAGTAGATGACAGATGTTTTGTAAAACTAAAAAAATAACTGAACCCGTGGGTTGCAATCTGCGAATCTGCTTTGAGATTGCTAAATTGTACTATATCTAGGAGTATATGGAAATATTTTAGGAAACAACAAAGTTATAGTTACAAACGGACATGATTAACTCTAATCGCCTGGGGATGATGATCATGATCAACATTTTTGGGTTTGAGTCGAATAAATGATCCAATCGTGGGGTTAAGATCAACGCCGAACATTGAATCAAAACACAATTAAATTGAAGATCAGCTTAAGACTAAATTCTTGTGACAAAAATCCGCTTCGGATATTGATTGCACTCTCAATAATTTGAGAGTGAGAGTGCCACTTAGGGCGCGTCACTTAGTGGCGGCATCGCCTGCTCCGGATGTGGATTGTTTACATTGCATATTCTTATTTCATGGTGAATATGTGAATATGTGAATATGTCACCATAAATTTTCAACTGCGTTGAAAACGTTGACTGAAAGTGTTTGTTTCATTTGTTTCATATATTATTTCTATTGTTTCTATGGGACCTATATGATATAGCAGATCAAGCAGATAGCTTTAAAACTGATGGACTAGTCTGCGTAGAAACGGACGGACAGACGTTCACGGCTAGATCGACTCTCTTGGCCAGCATGGCTCAAGAATATATATAATTTATAGGGTCTGAAATGTCTCCTTCACTGCGTTGCAAACTTTTGACTGAAATTATAATACCCTCTGCAAGGGTATAATAAGATTTTATTTATTTAAACTTAACACTTTGCACACATTGTGTTTTTTATAGTGAAGCATACCGACCTATTGCTATCAGGTCTCAAACTGAACTTAACTTATTGCTCTGACTTTTGCGACGATCAAGCCTCGGTCTCAAGTTTTCCAGATATTCCTCGGAATTCCATGGTTTACCACTTCCCGATAGACGCGAGATATGAAGGTATAGGTGAAAGTCCGGGGAAGAACTAAGATCCTTTTTGTGCTAATGAAGTATGTATTAATCGTTTTAAGAGCGGCAGAAAGTCATTAAGAACATAATACTCTGAAAAGCTCATACATGTCATAGTTCGATCTGCAATGATTTAATGAGGGGGAAAAATGCCTTCTACATCTCACACAACCGTCGTAGGTGTGGTATGTGGCTTGCACCCACAGAATATTTCGTTGCAGCGCGAATTTCGTACAATAAAACACTATGTATTTTGCGTTGTGCATTTGCCCATTTTGCTTAGAAAGAAACTGAAGTGGCCTGTGAGCACTTGGGTAACGTAGTAGTCTACATCACCGTGTCGTCTCTCCACCCAGCTTTTAAGGTCGGGGATAAGTCTTCTTGTCCATCTTCCAGTGCCTTCGCGTTTCCATCTTTCTTGCCAGATATGGATGGGGATAAGTCTTCTTGTCCATCTATCAGTGCCTTCGCGTTCCCATCTTTCTTGCAAGATATTGATGGTATCTTTTTTTAGGTCTAAAGTCGATTTTCTAGATGATTCTCCAGCTTGTCGGATGTCGTAGAGGCTTTTGCGTTCTTTAGCTAGCAGGTCTATCGGAATCACGCATGCTAAGATGAGTGCTGTAGCACACGACACTGTGCGATAGGCGCTTATTATACGTAAGGCAGAGGTTAATTGTATAGCCAACAAAGTCTTCAGTTTGCAATTTGTTTTTTAGCGAGTCAGCCCACACTTCACATCCATACAGAATAATGGAGTTGCTTGTATTTATGAATACCTTTCGTCTAGATGGTGTTGGTCCACCGATGTTTGCCATAAGTCTACTAAGAGACCTTGTTGTCTCTGCAGTCTTGGTTCTAGCGTTATTAATTTGTGGTCCAAAGGTGAGTTTTGAGTCCAGCGTGAGCCAAAGGTACTTTATTTACTTCTGTGTCCGAATAGTTGTCTCGGTGAGCCTTAATTCTATTTCCAGTGGCATCTGCTTTCTGGTGACTAGCAATGGTTCAGTTTTTTTAGAAGCCAGCTGTAAGCCACGAGAGTTCATCCATTTGTTTACACGAATCAATACTTGATGAATCACTGCGACTATGTCATCCGCATCCTACGACAAATGCGTCGTCAGGCATTTCTGTGCTGAGGATATCGTCATAACTGATAGTCCACAGTTCCGGTCCTAGTATGGATCCTTGAGCTGCTCCCGAGGTGATGTCCTTCCGTTTTCCTTATCAGATAAATCAGTTTTCGATTCTGTAGATAGCTGTCTATTAGCCGCATCAGTTTTTCTGGAATATGGAAACGTCTGTTTAGCGAATCGATCATGTCCGACCACCTGACACTATTAAACTCATTTTTGACGTCTAGAGTCGCCAAAACAAAATAGGTCTGGATGCATGGTTGCCCACTTGGCTTGCCAGTGCTGCATTAACGACTTCCTGTATTGCTCCTATTGTGGACCTTCTTGATCGGAACCCGCATTGCCTGCGGGAGACGGCATCTGATACCTCTACAGCAGCAGATAGTCGGGCTTGATCAGCTTTCCCATTAGCTTCCCAGTCGTGTTTAGCATGCAGAGCGGTCGATAAGCCGATGGGGTTGCAGGGTCTCCCTTTCCTTTGCTTATCAAGACGGATCGGGGAATATTCCATACTGCAGGCACTTGTTATACTTATTTAATAGTACATCGGGTCTGCTTTGTGCGATGACTTTAACAATTCGTCTTTGACTTTCAAAGTGAACGGTCGTGTTTTTTTTCTGCGGAAGTTGGGATTTCCTATGGGTTTTATATTTGGCCAATCAATCCGATCTATTAAATTTCATAAGGATCGCCCTAATATATCCTATAGCTGCCATATATGTAACTGATTGATCGGAAATGCCATAACTTTGGTGTTTGTTAAGTTAGGAAGTTGGGATTTTCTATGGGTTTTATTTTTGGCCAATCAATCCGACCTATCATATTTCATAATGATCGGTCGACTATATCCTATAGCTGCCATATAACTGATTGATCGGAAATGCCATAACTTTGGTGTTTGTAAAGTTAGGAAGCTGGGATTTCCTATGGGTTTTATTTTTGGCCACTCAATCCGACCTATTAAATTTCATAAGGATCGGCCTAATATATCCTATAGCTGCCATATATGTAACTGATTGATCGGAAATGCCATAACTTTGGTGTTTGTTAAGTTAGGAAGTTGGGATTTTCTATGGGTTTTATTTTTGGCCAATCAATCCGACCTATCATATTTCATAAGGATCGGCCGACTATATCCTATAGCTGCCATATAACTGAACGATTGGAAATGCCATAACTTTGGTGTTTTTAAAGTTAGGAAGTTGCGATTTTTTATGAGTATTAAGAATGCATCATATGAGTAATTTTGGAGAATATAATTTACAGAGTATTCTGCAAGGGTATATCAACTTCGGCTCCGCCCGAAGTTAGCTTTCCTTTCTTGTTTTTTGATGAATTCAATACCATTGAATTTATTTGTGTAAAATTATCGCTTTCTGGTAACTTTATATACATAACTTGCTCATATATTCCGCCGTTGTCTGACCTTCCTGATTATTTAAATCACCTATCCGTTATTAAGTCCGTTGCAAATAAGCTTTCCGATAGGGATTAGTTGATAGGTCTAGGTGATTTTAATATACCTGGAGTTACTTGGTCCACTGAGGATGGATCGAATGTCTTACTACCTATAGCACACAGCATGATTTTATTGATGGCCTGCTTGACATATCTCTATCTAAAGTAAACCATGTTCGAAATTCATTAGGTCGCCTACTTGATTTGTGTTTTGTATCAAATCCTGAAGGTGTGTTTCTGTCCACAGTAGCACCACTCACGCAACCTGAAGATCAATATCACCCTACAATCGAACTTTCTTTTGATACGGGTAGAGTTATAGAAGAAAAATCAGAAAAATCAGAAAAATCATCCAAACGAATACATTGTTTTCGCAAGGCAGATTTTCTGAGGCTGAATAATTTTATTTCTGGCTTTAATTGGTCTGATCTTTACATATGCAATAATATGTCCGATTCAGTTAATGTTTTTTACACTGCAATAAACTCATTTTTTAATTCCTGTGTTCCATGGTACTATCCGTCAATTTCCAATAAATCCCCTTGGTTTAGCAAAGAGTTGACACACTTAAGAAATGTAAAGTCCAGACTTTTTAGGAAATATAAAAATATCGGTTCTCAATCTGTTTTTATTAGATATTTAAGTGCTCGGTCAAGATTTACCGTGCTTAATGCTCAGTGTTATAATAGTTACTTAAGCCGTTGTAAGGTTCAGTTCTCTCAGGACCCGAAACAGTTTTATAATTTCGTTAAACAGCGCCTAAACTGGGATGCAAATCTTATCTTACCTTCTTATTCTAGTAGACTTCTTTTGATTAATTTACCATCCCTAGCCAACCGTAGAACGATGCTTGGTACTATCTTTATTTATAACCTTATACATGGTGATATTGACTGCCCCGACTTGTTAAGTCGGCTAAACTTTTCTGTGCCAAGTAGATTAACTAGAAATTATTTTCCCCTAATTTTAAATCATTGTAGATCTAACTATGCCTTGCATGAGCCTTTCAGAGTATAATGTTCTGACTATAATAGACTTTTTCCTGTAATATCAAATCTTGACTCTCTGCCGCTCCTAAAACGATTGATACTTGCTTCATTGGCACAAGATTGATCTAACTATTACTTTTTTCCCCGGACCTTTACCTTTATTTTCCTATCTCGCGATTATCTTATCGCGAATCGTGCCGTACGATACACGGCTGCGCCCCTCGGTCGGTTGGGCGGGTATGTAGGCCGTGGGACTCCACGCGAAACAAAAAAAAAAAAAAAAAAAAACACCAATCCGATATACGCGACTTACACATTAAGTGGCAGCTCTTTGGATGGAATAACTCTTGTAAACGACCTTGGCGTTCTCTTGGACCCTAAATTAAAATTTTCACATTTCGTCCATGGTTAATAAAGCTAGAGGAGTGCTTGGATTTATTAAAAGGATTTATTTAACTAAAACGTTATTTATTTCGTTAGCCCGTCCGATTCTGGAGCTTTGGTCTCCCGCCTGGAGTCCACAATACGGAATACATATTGGTCGTATTGAATCAGTACAAAAAACTTTCTTTTTTCTGCTTTACGGCGCCTAAACTGGGATGCAAATCTTAACTTACCTTCTTATTCTAGTAGACTTCTGTTGATTAATTTACCCTCCCTACCCAACCGTAGAACGATGCTTGGTACTGTCTTCATTTATAACCTTATACATGATGATATTGACTCCCCCGACTTAATCAGTCGGCTAAACTTTTCTGTGCCAAGTAGATTAACTAGAAATTATATTCCCCTAATATTAAAACATTGTAGATCTAACTATGCCTTGCATGAGCCTTTCAGAGTATTGTGTTCTGACTATAATAGATTTTTTCCTATAATCTCAAATCTTGACTCTCTGCCGCTCTTAAAACGATTAATACTAGCTTCATTGGCACAAAATTGATCTTACTATTACTTTTTTCCCCAGCCTTTTCCCATATATTTCCTTATCTCGCGTCTATCTTCTCGCGAACTGTGCCGTACAATACGCGAAAAAAAACTTCGGTCAGTATATTGTCGGGTTTTGGTGCTTTCCTATTCTTCATGCTGCTTATTGCAGCTGAACCACTCGAAGTGTTCCTCAGACGGCTGCAGCGCTGTGTAAGCTGGTCTGATCGGATGGGGCGGAAACAGAGTTTTGACAATGTTATCCATGTGGCCTTCGTCTATATCTGGCAGAGTACTTCTTGACCTAAGCTTTTTCATAACGAGTTTGTACCCCAGAGCCCAGGGGTCCTTGTTAACGTCATTACAGAGGGATTTCCATTTATTTCGTTTACTTATGCGAATGAAAATATTAAGGCTTTTTCGCCTTCTTGTACTCCTCCTCTTGAGTAGCGAAGTTTCCGCTTCTCTTAGCTCGTGTGAGATGACGCCTATAGCGGAGGCTGGTATCTCTTAAAGCATTTAGCTCGTCCGACCACCAGTATACCTCGGCTTCTCGCCTGTGGGGATTGTCAGTCTTTGGCATATCAACATCACAAGCTCTTTTTATATATATGATGGACGTTGATGCACTTCGAGCAGTACAAACAAGTGACCCAACGACACCAAGCACGTGCTTGTTACGCGCGGGGCCCTATTGTCAATTTGGGCAATAAATGCGAGTTCGCGAGGAAAACAAATAGAGACAGGACACAAATGAAAATAAAAGGCACAACTAAGAATGAAGCAAATCAGTTAAAATATTAGTTTTTAATACCGGGATGGAGTTGAAATGCAAATTAAATGATAAAGGTTTTTATAGTTATTACATAGAACGCGAAAGGGCTCGTGCATACAAAAATGTGATGTACATCGTGGCAAATTTAGAGGATAATAATTTCGTGTTAGTCTAACAGGAACACTGAAAGTTAAGCGGTTTACAAGTTCTGCAAAATCAATATCACCTCTTATAAGTACCACGCATTGTTCTACGATTTCTAAGTGTAGGTAAATAAAGCAACAGTAATCTTTTCTGATCGGAAGGTAGCCTTACGTTTTGATCCCAGTTCAAACTACGAAGGGCAAATAGAAGAAATATTTTTTTTACCAACTCAATACGGTCAATGTGCACTTGATATTGTGGACTCCAAGCCGACGAACAACATTCCAAAATAGGACGGACAAGGGAGGTAAATAATAATTTGGTCGTATAACGGTCATCAAATTCTTTTGACCAACGCTTTATAAACCCAATAACACTCATGGCTTTGATAACAGTGGACATTATGTGGCAGTCAAATTTAAGTTTAGCGTTTAGGTAACCTAAATATTTAACTGAATATATACATTCAAGTGACGTATTTTTAAGAAATTAACTGATAAACGTAGGAGTACCTCTATAAAAAGTCATAACGCTGCATTTAAGGCAGTTCAAATTTAAAAGGTTGTACACCATCCATGAAAACAATCAATATCTGCCTGTAAGTTAAATCCCGGCGCCATATCATTATATGATAAACAAAGCTTAACATCATCAGCATACATTAGTACACGAGAATGTGTTACGATAGACAGAAGATCGTTAATAAATAAAGTAAACAAAGGGCCCAAATGACTACCCTGATGCACTCCAGATGTCACGTAGATCAATTTTGAAACAGCATTCTTGAATATAATCCTCTGAGTCTTACCATTTAAGTAATTTGAAATCCAAGTTAATAGATTACCAGGAAACCCACGCTGATCTAATTTAAATAAAAGAAGAGAGTGGTTGACGGAGTCAAAGGCCTTACCTATGTCCTATGTCAACTGAAACTGCTGCTACCAAGTTCGGATTTGGGGTGGATTTCACAATCGTATTAACGGCGGTTAAACTGGCTTTTTTGCGTTTAGGCCACTCGGTTAATCATTTTTATACCCTTCAGAGGGTATTATAATTTTGGTCAGAAGTTTGTAACGCAGTGAAGGAGACGTTTCCGACCCTATAAAGTATATATATTCTTGATCAGGATCAATAGGGGAGTCGATATAGCCGTGTCCGTCTGTCCGTTTGCGAGCTCAGTTTAAAAGCTAGCGATCTGAAACTTTCACACTTGTCCTAAAATCGGACGTCTATATCCTATAGCTCCCATAGGAACAATCGGATATATCTTGCAAGAATTGATGATATTTCGCGCAGTGTAAAAGCTATTGACATGAATCTTTTCAAATCGTATTTTTTTATGCATACCTTGATTAGGGTAAAAGCGCGTGACAATCGGACGTCTATATCCTATAGCTCCCATAGGAACAATATACCTTAATCCTTTCGCTACTTTTTAATTTTTAGCAATTTCGGCGAAGTCTGCAAGGGTATTAAAACTTCGGCTTGCCGAAGTTAGCTTCCGTCCTCGTTTATTATTAAACTGGGCACAGACGGAATTGAACCCCTCATTGAGTTGTTTTAAAGCTCTTGAGATATTCAATAGGCTGTCTCGAGGCTGCTACATAAAGCCGCTCATCTCAACTACCATTTCCTTGCAGGACCCACATGACCACATGAGACCAGAATTAAGATCAATGAAATCTTTAACTCTGCCAGTAAATCCTGCACATTTAACGTGCATCATCGAATCGCAGAGCCAGCAAAAAATAAAAGAGTCTTTAGTTGAAGACGCAAGCATACAATTTTACTTAGAAGAGACAAGAGCCATTATAAGTTTAAAGCAAAGAACATGAAAAATACCTCAAAGTAAATTTGGCACTGAGATCAAATCCAAAAACCACAAGCACACAAAACAAAAAAAATAAGAGCGCGAGATCACGAATTAAATCAAATGTAAGAGAGCACGAGAGAATAAAACTTCTATCGACTGAGCGTGTCTTGTGCGACACTAACAACTTTAATCATGAACAAATACAATGTAAATCAAGCAAGAGAGAGAGGGGGAGTTAGAGAAATAGCACCGAAAAAGTCTACCAGAAGTTCAGCAGGTTCATAGAGTACTCTCTACACAAAACAATTACAGTTATAAAATAGAGCGGGAAAGACTAATAGCGTAAATAACACTAACAAAGCTACGAGATTAAACAGATCTAATAGAAATGTTAAAATAACATACCCTGGGAGATCTATTTAAAATTACTAACACAAATATTAGGCTAAGCTTTGTAATATTCTGTGCGCAGAGTTCTCTGATACTAGCGTTATTTCCGGTATTGTGCCTATTTGGCCCATTCGCTGAAACGTCGGAGCTCTGCCCACGAACCCGACTACCAGTCCAACTCTTGCTGACATATTCCGAATTTTTCGGCCTCTGGTTTGGTTGTTGGCATGCTCATTTTTCTGCTCTAGAGTTGAAGTCACCAGCTACTATAAGGCTTCCATGCATTTGCCGAGCTATGTCTTTAATGTTAGCGATTTTATGTTGGAAAGCTTCTATTGTATCGTTAAGTGTTAGATAACAACTGAATATGGTGAATTCCTTAATTTATTCAGCTACCTCTACCATCACCGAGACATCGTATGATACCCGCAGCTGGGATCCATATAGCTGCAATCTTATCTTCATTTTCCAGCTAGATACCGGGTTGTTTCACTCTATATTGTTCGCAAATTATAACCAAATCCACGCAATGTTCTATTACTTTTTGGGACAGCAGGTCATCTGCTATACGGCTTTTGTGAAGGTTTGCTTGTAGGATTTTCATATTTGGGCTTTGCGGGTACTGGCTGCGCAGTTACTCATCCCAGGGAAATGATTGAGATCAGTGCGGTTTTCATATGCAGGCAACATTTTGGTGTCTTCGTGCAGTTTCTCATCTTGTGCCCTGGCTCTCCACACTTAATACAGAGATCTCTCCTGTCTGGTCCCTTTGTAGGTGGTTTACCCAAAGCATCTGAAGCAGCGTGTAACTTCGATGAACCGTTTGACTCGGCATCGCGTCCATCCAATCTTGATTCTTGACTCCTTGAGAATTTTAGCTGCTTCTTCTGTTGGCAATATAACGAACGACACTTTGCCATGCAGATACAGCTCTCGGTCCCAATGATTCAATATTAGGGGAATATAATTTCTAGTTAATCTACTTGGCACAGAAAAGATAAACGGACCTAACAAGTCGGCGCTGTCAATCTTACCACGAATTAGGTTGTAAATGAAGACAGTACCAAGCAGCATTGTACTAGGAAGGGTAAATTAATTAATATCTTCTAGAATAAGAATGTAAGATAAGATTTGCGTCTTAGTTAAGGTGCTGTAAAGCAAAACGTAGAACGCTGTTTTGTACTGATTCAATGCGACCAGAATCAGACGGACTAGCGAAATAATTACCTTTTGATAAAACCATGCCCGACTTTATTAACCATGGACGAAATATGATTAGAAAACTTTAGTTTTTGGGTCCAAAATGACGCCAAGATTGTTTACAAGAGCTATTCTAGCCAAAAAGCTGTCACTTAAATCGCGTATTTCGGATTGACCCGATGAAATTTAGTAAATTATCCCGGCACCAATTTTGAAAGTTTTCTAAATCGGATTTTAAGTTTAAATGGCAGGAATTCAACATTATCTGCGTAAATAATGTAAAAATAAGCGGACCAAGATGACTTCCGTGTGGGACACCGTAGGTAACACGGAGAATGTTAGAAAGGAATTTTTAAAACGGACCCTTTGCGTCTTGCCACTCAGATAACTTAATATCCATAAGGAGATCAACTGAAAACCCCAACAAGTCAAGTTTCCGAACAAGAAGTAATTGATTTACAAAGTCAAATACTTGACTAAAGTCAGTGGAAATGACGTCTGTTAACTAATTTGAAGCTCTTTATCACAAATGAAGTCAATTCCAAAAGGTTAATGGTTGTAGATCTACGTTTGATTAACGCGTGTTGACACAGAGATATAATTGAACTGCAGAGGTGCTGCAAATGTGGGATAATATTTTTTTCAAAATGCTTAAGGAAAGCTGACGACTTAGACAATCCTCTATAGTTACTGGCCTCTAACTTGTTACCTTTTTGTTAAAAGGAATTAAAAATGATTACATTCAAATGTGTGGAAACTGGGAAGTTTCTAGAGATAAAGAAAATAATTTGTGAATTTTAATTACACAGGGCTTCAGAACAATTCCTAAGCACGCACCCAGGAACACCATAGGGCCCTGGCGAATAAACTGGCTTAACACGAAGAAGATCAAAAAAAAGAAAGCTTTCAATTAAAGTGGGACAGACCATGAGGTTCGACTTGGATAAGGCTGTGATGCATGATCTGAAGTAGTGAAAGTTGTTTGGCTATGGTCATGTCTTCAAACAACGCCGAGGAAGGATAAAAAAAAGTTATAAAACTGTTTCGGGTCTTGCGAGAACTGGACCTTACAACGGTTTAAGTATTTATTATAACACTCAGCATTAAGCAAAAATAGATAGAGAACGGGTATCTTTATATTTCTTATAAAGTCCGGACTTTACAAGGTGACTTATTGGAGATTGTCGGATAGTACCACGGAACACAGGAATTAAAAAATAAGTTTATTGCAATGTAAAAAACATTAACTGCATCAGAAATATTATTGCTTGAGTAAAGATCAGACCAGTTAAAAACAGAAATAACATTATTTAGCTTTAGAAAGTCTGCGTTGCGAATTTATCCGTTTGATTGATTTTTCTGATTTTTCTTCTATCACGGTGCCCATGTCGATCGTCATTCCGATTATAGGATTTTATTTTTTTTACTTTGCGTAAGCCCTACCCTGGACAGAGACACACCTTCAGATAGGTGACCTAGTGACTTTCTAATATGGTTTAATTGAGAAACTTTAAACTTCAGACAACGGCGGCATATTTGAACAAGTTGTGTATACAGTAAGATCAATCCATTCCAATTAAGACTCCACCTCCTCGTCGAGAGGGACTGTCATACCTCCATATTTTGTATTTACCTGAACAACTTCGAAGCTTAGAATCTCCAGCTCTAACCAGGTTTGAGATGAGATACAAAGGAAAGGATATACGAATACAATTTAGTTAACTTGAAAGACGAAATGTCCCTAGCGTAAGAAAACTTAAACTTTTCCAACTTTACACTATTACAATCGGCTATAGTTATACCCGTTACTCGTAGAGTAAAAGGGTATATTGTATTCGTGCAAAAGTATGTAACAGCTAGAAGGAAGCGTTTCCGACCCTATAAAGTATATATATTCTTGATCAGGGTCACTAGCCGAGTCGATATAGCCATGTCCGTCTGTCCGTCTGTCTGTCCGTCTGTCTGTCCGTATGAACGCTGAGATCTCGGAAACTATAAAAGCTAGAAGATTGGCATTTTGCATGCAGATTCTAGGAGTTCCTACGCAGCGCAAGTTTGTTTCAAAAAGGTGCCACGCCCCCTTTAACGCCCACAATCGCTTATAAACGATTTTAAAAATTTTAATATTTCGGAAAAGTAAAAGTGCAGTTTTATTGTGTTTATCAATACCTATCGAAATGTAGAAGAAATTTTTCAAATCGGACCATTCGTTAAAAAGTTATGCGTGATCAAAGTTTCTATCTCCATCTCCCTCGCACTCCCTTTACCTGAGTAACGGGTATCTAATAGTCGGGGCACCCGCCTATAGCGTTCTCTCTTGTTTTGTCTTGTATATAACACAATACATCAGAAGATGTTTGATCAGGGGAAAGCCGAGAAACGAAAATCTGTTTAATAAGTTGAACCACTGAAAGGGATTTTGGTGGAGCAGACATTGTTTCTGCAAAACCAACTTGAGCCGGTTGTCCGGACTCAGTAGTCCCTTGTGGCGGATCCACCTAAGTGGATCCATTAGTTGTGAAACCACAGCTGACAAATCGGAATTCTTATAAGTCCCTGGTTGCATGCATTCTACTACGGATTGTTCATATACCGAATCTTTTTTAGCTGCTGATCTTAGCAACTTTTGAGGGTTTGCTGCATTCAGCTGCTGATTCCAGCGCAGAGAGGAGATAATAAGCTCGGCGAAAACTATCTCAAGCAACACCGAGACCAAATTATTGCTACTCATTCTACTTATTGGAACCACTGTATTAAGAAAACGATATTGAAATTTATAAACGAGCAGTTAAAATAACCGCAAGAGCGCAGAAACTGCAGGCCTAGAACTTTCGAAACAAAGTGAGCGAGAGAGCGGGAGTTTACAAGGATATTTTCTTAGGTCTAGTGTATATAAAAATGGGCAACATGGTTTATTATCAGTTTACATCAAAAGCCTAAAAAGGCTTTACATCGGGTTAAAGTTTCTCAAGGGTTTTTCATAAAATGAATAACAACAACGATTATCATTAAAAATAATCCAATATAAATAGCAATGTAACGATGTTTATTAATCTTAAGATTATGTGGTAATTTAAAACTATTGGGAGGCAAGAGTTGCGATTGTCGTTGTCACAAATCTGTGTGTTTAAGGTTTGGGTTTTTCTTTGAACTTGTATAGGTAGATCTTGTTGAATTAAGTCGAAGATTTTCACTGAGTTAGCTGAGGTTCTAACTTTTCAATAGTTTCTCAATAAAACATTTCTTGTGTGTGCAGCATATAAAATCATCTGATGCTCTCTCTTCACAAGCTTTAAAATCAATTTCTGACATCTCAAAGTATTTACGGCGCCTAAACTGGGATGCAAATCTTAACTTACCTTCTTATTCTAGTAGACTTCTGTTGATTAATTTACCCTCCCTACCCAACCGTAGAACGATGCTTGGTACTGTCTTCATTTATAACCTTATACATGATGATATTGACTCCCCCGACTTAATCAGTCGGCTAAACTTTTCTGTGCCAAGTAGATTAACTAGAAATTATATTCCCCTAATATTAAAACATTGTAGATCTAACTATGCCTTGCATGAGCCTTTCAGAGTATTGTGTTCTGACTATAATAGATTTTTTCCTATAATCTCAAATCTTGACTCTCTGCCGCTCTTAAAACGATTAATACTAGCTTCATTGGCACAAAATTGATCTTACTATTACTTTTTTCCCCAGCCTTTTCCCATATATTTCCTTATCTCGCGTCTATCTTCTCGCGAACTGTGCCGTACAATACGCGAAAAAAAACTTCGGTCAGTATATTGTCGGGTTTTGGTGCTTTCCTATTCTTCATGCTGCTTATTGCAGCTGAACCACTCGAAGTGTTCCTCAGACGGCTGCAGCGCTGTGTAAGCTGGTCTGATCGGATGGGGCGGAAACAGAGTTTTGACAATGTTATCCATGTGGCCTTCGTCTATATCTGGCAGAGTACTTCTTGACCTAAGCTTTTTCATAACGAGTTTGTACCCCAGAGCCCAGGGGTCCTTGTTAACGTCATTACAGAGGGATTTCCATTTATTTCGTTTACTTATGCGAATGAAAATATTAAGGCTTTTTCGCCTTCTTGTACTCCTCCTCTTGAGTAGCGAAGTTTCCGCTTCTCTTAGCTCGTGTGAGATGACGCCTATAGCGGAGGCTGGTATCTCTTAAAGCATTTAGCTCGTCCGACCACCAGTATACCTCGGCTTCTCGCCTGTGGGGATTGTCAGTCTTTGGCATATCAACATCACAAGCTCTTTTTATATATATGATGGACGTTGATGCACTTCGAGCAGTACAAACAAGTGACCCAACGACACCAAGCACGTGCTTGTTACGCGCGGGGCCCTATTGTCAATTTGGGCAATAAATGCGAGTTCGCGAGGAAAACAAATAGAGACAGGACACAAATGAAAATAAAAGGCACAACTAAGAATGAAGCAAATCAGTTAAAATATTAGTTTTTAATACCGGGATGGAGTTGAAATGCAAATTAAATGATAAAGGTTTTTATAGTTATTACATAGAACGCGAAAGGGCTCGTGCATACAAAAATGTGATGTACATCGTGGCAAATTTAGAGGATAATAATTTCGTGTTAGTCTAACAGGAACACTGAAAGTTAAGCGGTTTACAAGTTCTGCAAAATCAATATCACCTCTTATAAGTACCACGCATTGTTCTACGATTTCTAAGTGTAGGTAAATAAAGCAACAGTAATCTTTTCTGATCGGAAGGTAGCCTTACGTTTTGATCCCAGTTCAAACTACGAAGGGCAAATAGAAGAAATATTTTTTTTACCAACTCAATACGGTCAATGTGCACTTGATATTGTGGACTCCAAGCCGACGAACAACATTCCAAAATAGGACGGACAAGGGAGGTAAATAATAATTTGGTCGTATAACGGTCATCAAATTCTTTTGACCAACGCTTTATAAACCCAATAACACTCATGGCTTTGATAACAGTGGACATTATGTGGCAGTCAAATTTAAGTTTAGCGTTTAGGTAACCTAAATATTTAACTGAATATATACATTCAAGTGACGTATTTTTAAGAAATTAACTGATAAACGTAGGAGTACCTCTATAAAAAGTCATAACGCTGCATTTAAGGCAGTTCAAATTTAAAAGGTTGTACACCATCCATGAAAACAATCAATATCTGCCTGTAAGTTAAATCCCGGCGCCATATCATTATATGATAAACAAAGCTTAACATCATCAGCATACATTAGTACACGAGAATGTGTTACGATAGACAGAAGATCGTTAATAAATAAAGTAAACAAAGGGCCCAAATGACTACCCTGATGCACTCCAGATGTCACGTAGATCAATTTTGAAACAGCATTCTTGAATATAATCCTCTGAGTCTTACCATTTAAGTAATTTGAAATCCAAGTTAATAGATTACCAGGAAACCCACGCTGATCTAATTTAAATAAAAGAAGAGAGTGGTTGACGGAGTCAAAGGCCTTACCTATGTCCTATGTCAACTGAAACTGCTGCTACCAAGTTCGGATTTGGGGTGGATTTCACAATCGTATTAACGGCGGTTAAACTGGCTTTTTTGCGTTTAGGCCACTCGGTTAATCATTTTTATACCCTTCAGAGGGTATTATAATTTTGGTCAGAAGTTTGTAACGCAGTGAAGGAGACGTTTCCGACCCTATAAAGTATATATATTCTTGATCAGGATCAATAGGGGAGTCGATATAGCCGTGTCCGTCTGTCCGTTTGCGAGCTCAGTTTAAAAGCTAGCGATCTGAAACTTTCACACTTGTCCTAAAATCGGACGTCTATATCCTATAGCTCCCATAGGAACAATCGGATATATCTTGCAAGAATTGATGATATTTCGCGCAGTGTAAAAGCTATTGACATGAATCTTTTCAAATCGTATTTTTTTATGCATACCTTGATTAGGGTAAAAGCGCGTGACAATCGGACGTCTATATCCTATAGCTCCCATAGGAACAATATACCTTAATCCTTTCGCTACTTTTTAATTTTTAGCAATTTCGGCGAAGTCTGCAAGGGTATTAAAACTTCGGCTTGCCGAAGTTAGCTTCCGTCCTCGTTTATTATTAAACTGGGCACAGACGGAATTGAACCCCTCATTGAGTTGTTTTAAAGCTCTTGAGATATTCAATAGGCTGTCTCGAGGCTGCTACATAAAGCCGCTCATCTCAACTACCATTTCCTTGCAGGACCCACATGACCACATGAGACCAGAATTAAGATCAATGAAATCTTTAACTCTGCCAGTAAATCCTGCACATTTAACGTGCATCATCGAATCGCAGAGCCAGCAAAAAATAAAAGAGTCTTTAGTTGAAGACGCAAGCATACAATTTTACTTAGAAGAGACAAGAGCCATTATAAGTTTAAAGCAAAGAACATGAAAAATACCTCAAAGTAAATTTGGCACTGAGATCAAATCCAAAAACCACAAGCACACAAAACAAAAAAAATAAGAGCGCGAGATCACGAATTAAATCAAATGTAAGAGAGCACGAGAGAATAAAACTTCTATCGACTGAGCGTGTCTTGTGCGACACTAACAACTTTAATCATGAACAAATACAATGTAAATCAAGCAAGAGAGAGAGGGGGAGTTAGAGAAATAGCACCGAAAAAGTCTACCAGAAGTTCAGCAGGTTCATAGAGTACTCTCTACACAAAACAATTACAGTTATAAAATAGAGCGGGAGAGACTAATAGCGTAAATAACACTAACAAAGCTACGAGATTAAACAGATCTAATAGAAATGTTAAAATAACATACCCTGGGAGATCTATTTAAAATTACTAACACAAATATTAGGCTAAGCTTTGTAATATTCTGTGCGCAGAGTTCTCTGATACTAGCGTTATTTCCGGTATTGTGCCTATTTGGCCCATTCGCTGAAACGTCGGAGCTCTGCCCACGAACCCGACTACCAGTCCAACTCTTGCTGACATATTCCGAATTTTTCGGCCTCTGGTTTGGTTGTTGGCATGCTCATTTTTCTGCTCTAGAGTTGAAGTCACCAGCTACTATAAGGCTTCCATGCATTTGCCGAGCTATGTCTTTAATGTTAGCGATTTTATGTTGGAAAGCTTCTATTGTATCGTTAGGTGTTAGATAACAACTGAATATGGTGAATTCCTTAATTTATTCAGCTACCTCTACCATCACCGAGACATCGTATGATACCCGCAGCTGGGATCCATATAGCTGCAATCTTATCTTCATTTTCCAGCTAGATACCGGGTTGTTTCACTCTATATTGTTCGCAAATTATAACCAAATCCACGCAATGTTCTATTACTTTTTGGGACAGCAGGTCATCTGCTATACGGCTTTTGTGAAGGTTTGCTTGTAGGATTTTCATATTTGGGCTTTGCGGGTACTGGCTGCGCAGTTACTCATCCCAGGGAAATGATTGAGATCCGTGCGGTTTTCATATGCAGGCAACATTTTGGTGTCTTCGTGCAGTTTCTCATCTTGTGCCCTGGCTCTCCACACTTAATACAGAGATCTCTCCTGTCTGGTCCCTTTGTAGGTGGTTTACCCAAAGCATCTGAAGCAGCGTGTAACTTCGATGAACCGTTTGACTCGGCATCGCGTCCATCCAATCTTGATTCTTGACTCCTTGAGAATTTTAGCTGCTTCTTCTGTTGGCAATATAACGAACGACACTTTGCCATGCAGATACAGCTCTCGGTCCCAATGATTCAATATTAGGGGAATATAATTTCTAGTTAATCTACTTGGCACAGAAAAGATAAACGGACCTAACAAGTCGGCGCTGTCAATCTTACCACGAATTAGGTTGTAAATGAAGACAGTACCAAGCAGCATTGTACTAGGAAGGGTAAATTAATTAATATCTTCTAGAATAAGAATGTAAGATAAGATTTGCGTCTTAGTTAAGGTGCTGTAAAGCAAAACGTAGAACGCTGTTTTGTACTGATTCAATGCGACCAGAATCAGACGGACTAGCGAAATAATTACCTTTTGATAAAACCATGCCCGACTTTATTAACCATGGACGAAATATGATTAGAAAACTTTAGTTTTTGGGTCCAAAATGACGCCAAGATTGTTTACAAGAGCTATTCTAGCCAAAAAGCTGTCACTTAAATCGCGTATTTCGGATTGACCCGATGAAATTTAGTAAATTATCCCGGCACCAATTTTGAAAGTTTTCTAAATCGGATTTTAAGTTTAAATGGCAGGAATTCAACATTATCTGCGTAAATAATGTAAAAATAAGCGGACCAAGATGACTTCCGTGTGGGACACCGTAGGTAACACGGAGAATGTTAGAAAGGAATTTTTAAAACGGACCCTTTGCGTCTTGCCACTCAGATAACTTAATATCCATAAGGAGATCAACTGAAAACCCCAACAAGTCAAGTTTCCGAACAAGAAGTAATTGATTTACAAAGTCAAATACTTGACTAAAGTCAGTGGAAATGACGTCTGTTAACTAATTTGAAGCTCTTTATCACAAATGAAGTCAATTCCAAAAGGTTAATGGTTGTAGATCTACGTTTGATTAACGCGTGTTGACACAGAGATATAATTGAACTGCAGAGGTGCTGCAAATGTGGGATAATATTTTTTTCAAAATGCTTAAGGAAAGCTGACGACTTAGACAATCCTCTATAGTTACTGGCCTCTAACTTGTTACCTTTTTGTTAAAAGGAATTAAAAATGATTACATTCAAATGTGTGGAAACTGGGAAGTTTCTAGAGATAAAGAAAATAATTTGTGAATTTTAATTACACAGGGCTTCAGAACAATTCCTAAGCACGCACCCAGGAACACCATAGGGCCCTGGCGAATAAACTGGCTTAACACGAAGAAGATCAAAAAAAAGAAAGCTTTCAATTAAAGTGGGACAGACCATGAGGTTCGACTTGGATAAGGCTGTGATGCATGATCTGAAGTAGTGAAAGTTGTTTGGCTATGGTCATGTCTTCAAACAACGCCGAGGAAGGATAAAAAAAAGTTATAAAACTGTTTCGGGTCTTGCGAGAACTGGACCTTACAACGGTTTAAGTATTTATTATAACACTCAGCATTAAGCAAAAATAGATAGAGAACGGGTATCTTTATATTTCTTATAAAGTCCGGACTTTACAAGGTGACTTATTGGAGATTGTCGGATAGTACCACGGAACACAGGAATTAAAAAATAAGTTTATTGCAATGTAAAAAACATTAACTGCATCAGAAATATTATTGCTTGAGTAAAGATCAGACCAGTTAAAAACAGAAATAACATTATTTAGCTTTAGAAAGTCTGCGTTGCGAATTTATCCGTTTGATTGATTTTTCTGATTTTTCTTCTATCACGGTGCCCATGTCGATCGTCATTCCGATTATAGGATTTTATTTTTTTTACTTTGCGTAAGCCCTACCCTGGACAGAGACACACCTTCAGATAGGTGACCTAGTGACTTTCTAATATGGTTTAATTGAGAAACTTTAAACTTCAGACAACGGCGGCATATTTGAACAAGTTGTGTATACAGTAAGATCAATCCATTCCAATTAAGACTCCACCTCCTCGTCGAGAGGGACTGTCATACCTCCATATTTTGTATTTACCTGAACAACTTCGAAGCTTAGAATCTCCAGCTCTAACCAGGTTTGAGATGAGATACAAAGGAAAGGATATACGAATACAATTTAGTTAACTTGAAAGACGAAATGTCCCTAGCGTAAGAAAACTTAAACTTTTCCAACTTTACACTATTACAATCGGCTATAGTTATACCCGTTACTCGTAGAGTAAAAGGGTATATTGTATTCGTGCAAAAGTATGTAACAGCTAGAAGGAAGCGTTTCCGACCCTATAAAGTATATATATTCTTGATCAGGGTCACTAGCCGAGTCGATATAGCCATGTCCGTCTGTCCGTCTGTCTGTCCGTCTGTCTGTCCGTATGAACGCTGAGATCTCGGAAACTATAAAAGCTAGAAGATTGGCATTTTGCATGCAGATTCTAGGAGTTCCTACGCAGCGCAAGTTTGTTTCAAAAAGGTGCCACGCCCCCTTTAACGCCCACAATCGCTTATAAACGATTTTAAAAATTTTAATATTTCGGAAAAGTAAAAGTGCAGTTTTATTGTGTTTATCAATACCTATCGAAATGTAGAAGAAATTTTTCAAATCGGACCATTCGTTAAAAAGTTATGCGTGATCAAAGTTTCTATCTCCATCTCCCTCGCACTCCCTTTACCTGAGTAACGGGTATCTAATAGTCGGGGCACCCGCCTATAGCGTTCTCTCTTGTTTTGTCTTGTATATAACACAATACATCAGAAGATGTTTGATCAGGGGAAAGCCGAGAAACGAAAATCTGTTTAATAAGTTGAACCACTGAAAGGGATTTTGGTGGAGCAGACATTGTTTCTGCAAAACCAACTTGAGCCGGTTGTCCGGACTCAGTAGTCCCTTGTGGCGGATCCACCTAAGTGGATCCATTAGTTGTGAAACCACAGCTGACAAATCGGAATTCTTATAAGTCCCTGGTTGCATGCATTCTACTACGGATTGTTCATATACCGAATCTTTTTTAGCTGCTGATCTTAGCAACTTTTGAGGGTTTGCTGCATTCAGCTGCTGATTCCAGCGCAGAGAGGAGATAATAAGCTCGGCGAAAACTATCTCAAGCAACACCGAGACCAAATTATTGCTACTCATTCTACTTATTGGAACCACTGTATTAAGAAAACGATATTGAAATTTATAAACGAGCAGTTAAAATAACCGCAAGAGCGCAGAAACTGCAGGCCTAGAACTTTCGAAACAAAGTGAGCGAGAGAGCGGGAGTTTACAAGGATATTTTCTTAGGTCTAGTGTATATAAAAATGGGCAACATGGTTTATTATCAGTTTACATCAAAAGCCTAAAAAGGCTTTACATCGGGTTAAAGTTTCTCAAGGGTTTTTCATAAAATGAATAACAACAACGATTATCATTAAAAATAATCCAATATAAATAGCAATGTAACGATGTTTATTAATCTTAAGATTATGTGGTAATTTAAAACTATTGGGAGGCAAGAGTTGCGATTGTCGTTGTCACAAATCTGTGTGTTTAAGGTTTGGGTTTTTCTTTGAACTTGTATAGGTAGATCTTGTTGAATTAAGTCGAAGATTTTCACTGAGTTAGCTGAGGTTCTAACTTTTCAATAGTTTCTCAATAAAACATTTCTTGTGTGTGCAGCATATAAAATCATCTGATGCTCTCTCTTCACAAGCTTTAAAATCAATTTCTGACATCTCAAAGTATTTATCTCGATGGGTGTTAATTGCGATGTATGGTATTTTAATTGCAAACATTCTTGTTCCATGTTCAGTTAAAAATGAAATCGCTGTCAATCTAAAGATGTCCAAAATCTAAGTACACACCATAGGCAAGTTTCCAGTAAGGTCGCAAATTGTTATATACAATTAAAGTCCAATCCGTTTTATGTTATTCAGCAAATCTGTATCAACAAACACAATTTTATACCCGTTACTCGTAGAGTAAAAGGGTATATTGTATTCGTGCAAAAGTATGTAACAGGTAGAAGGAAGCGTTTCCGACCCTATAAAGTATATATATTCTTGTTCAGGATCACTAGCCTAGTCGATCTAGCCATGTCCGTCTGTCCGTCTCTCCGTCTGTCCGTCTGTCTGTCCGTCTGTCTGTCCGGCTGTCTGTCCGTCTGTCTCTCCGTCTGTCTGTCCGTATAAACGCTGAGATCTCGGAAACTATAAAAGCTAGAAGATTGGCATTTTGCATGTAGATTTTAGGAGTTCCTACGCAGCGCAAGTTTGTTTCAAAATGGTGCCTTGCCCCCTCTGACGCCCACAAGCCACAAGCTGTGGCCACAGTTTTGATGCTATTATGCAAATTTTAATTGATATGTATTTGTTTCGTCAATACCTATCCCATTGGCCTAATAAAAGTTTTCCACGCCTACTCTAACGCCCAAAAACTCATTAAAAGCTTAAGCCTGGCTAGCGCCTACATTTCCGCCTTTCATGGCGGCATCTAACGGATGACTTTGGAACAGCTGGCCAGAGTCATCGTTAATTCTCGATAAGGATTTCTATTAAAGGAAATTGCGATGGTTTTCATTTGTCAATACCGAACTATATCCCAAGAACTATGCAAATCAAATCAAGTTAGCCAAATTGGAGGTCTGAGACAAACAATGGCGTATGTGTGTATGCTGGTGCAGGACAAAAGCTGCCTGCGCTAAAGCAGCGCTGGTGCTGATGCTCGTGCTGTAAAGCTGCCAGCTCGCCGAATTCAAATTGATAATTTGAACTTTTTGTCCTTTTTTCCTGTGATCACTCTAATTCACATTATGTTAATGCAAAATCTAAAGTTGTTTAGCTGAGTAACGGGTATAGCGACTATAGCGTTCTCTCTTGTTTGTTTTATTTTCCAAAAACTTTTCCTTACTCATATGACCAACCTTCTGTAGTCATTCTATGGTCCTCTTGCAGCGGGTGCTAGGCGCAATAATATATCTCCCTCCGATTCACAAACCAATTAAAATACACTTTATTTATAGTTTTAATTGTATATATTTAGGTTCCTTAGAACACGCTCATCGGAACTAAAACGAGAATAGTGTTAGCAGATACTGCATGGTACTTTTGATTAGACGATATTATCATCGATATGAAGCAATGTCGCTTTCCAACACAAATGCTTCTCATTAGCTTTAACCTTTGCTATGGTGCAAACATTTTATCAGCGTAAGTGGAGTCTAATACGCCGAAGAGACTACTGACAATATGTTCAACTATGTCCAACGGCGCTCTTTGCTGACGTGTCTTTGCTATCGGCATGTTTTCACGTTGAAGATCCTCATCGATGTGTTTAAAATGCTGCATGTACATGCCTCAGTTCAGGGAAACTGTTTGTACAAATGTGCACTTTATGTTGTGCCCATTGAGCAGGTACTAATATCCTTCCAATAAGTAAGTGACCCGGGGTAAGTCCCGTAACATCATTTGGATCGCTTGACATCGGAACCAAGGTCTTGAATTCATGATAGCTTCTATTTCCACTACCACAGTTTCTAATTTCTCATAAGTCAGAACATTTTTAGAAGTAAATGCTTAACTGATTTTACCGCCGCTTCCCTATAAAATGCGGTGTTCCTCGTGGGATAAACTTGAAATTGACGACTTTACTATAGCAAGTCTCCACCATACACTTTTTGGCCTTTTTCCGAGAAGATAGCCTCTTCCCATTTCTGAAGCTTATTCCTGGCTCCATCAAAATTGGTAGCACTGTCGCAGTATAAAGTCTGAAATTTGACTTATGAATCGACGAAGAGCTGCCAAGAATGCTTACGTGTTTAAATCGCTGACCAGTTTCAAATGCACGGCTTCAGTCGCAAAGCACCAAAAAATTGCTATGCTAGCTGTATGTGGTTTCTTTCCCCGAATTTTGTAGTGAATCTTAAATGCTCCACAATAGTCAAATCCAGAATTAAGAATTGGTCGAGACTCTTAGTGGTGGTAGCTGTACATTTCGAGCTATAGTTTTCACCTTTATTGCCCAATATTTTTGCCTTGATGTGGCTAGTAGAGCTTGGGCACTACAATGCATATTTTGCTTGTGGATTTTTTAAAATATTAATTTTACTATTGGATCTCAAATTGCAATAGTATAGTGCAATGAATGAAAGTTCAGGTGTCTCCAATCTGCCTCCAACTCGAATTATAGTATATTGGTAAGTTTTAAACCACTTATTCCTCTTGAAGCTATGAATGCAGCGTGGTTTTCCGGTGGAACATGGCGCCATTCCTTTTG
Source organism: Drosophila prolongata (assembly GCA_036346975.1). NCBI lineage: Eukaryota > Metazoa > Arthropoda > Insecta > Diptera > Drosophilidae > Drosophila > Drosophila prolongata. The sequence continues at coordinate 74,849 of JAYMZC010000055.1, read as the reverse complement.
TAATCATGCTTTTTGGATGGTGGTGGTTCTTGTAGCCACAAACTTGTCCTTTATTGTTTTTAGACTATTTATCCAGGACAATACAATTTTGGAATCCGCCCAAATCCGCTCCATTATGGTAGCTGTTAATTGAGCACCTTAAACTGCTGCCCTTAATTTCAGACTCTGGAGAGTTTTTTACTGGTGCCAAACGTGACTTTGCATATAATAATTGTACAATCAGTTGTAGGATTCCATGTGATCCCTTATGTCTTAATACTGCATACTCATAAGCAGCACCTTTTTTATTCAATCCGTGAGAAAATGGTTACTATTTGCGTACCATTTTCTTAATTTAAGTCCGGAACTTAACAGAATATGGTTAAGCTTCTTTTGAATTTGAAGTCCCTAAGGATTGTATCGGCTCCGGTGATACAGTCGTCGACATAAAAATCAAAAACAAGTACAGAAGATCCTATAGGACATTTTTGCATTTGCTTGGTTCCAAGCATTTGTGTCATATGTGACTATTTTCAACCGATAATACTTAAGCCTTTCTGAAGGATCATTTCTCTAAATGACCATATTATTGATCGTTTGGATGTTTCCAAATTTGCCTGTACATTTTTTTCAATGTGAGCGGTGAACACATATTTGTGCATTCTAAATCGAAGCAGTATTGACATTATATTGTTTCGCACTGTAGGACCTTTGTGCAATAAATCGTTTACTGATTTCCTAGAATATGTCACTGCAGATACAACTCTTAATTTGATTGTCTAGCTGTCGGGGATGAGCAAACAATGATGCTGTATGATATAGGATTCCGGAAAGTGTATCTGGGGTACTTCCTTCATGTGTCTAAGAGTTTTATACTCCTTCATAAGCTCTACGTATGCTTCATTGATTGCCTCATCCTTTTGCAATCTATTCTCCAGCGATAAGAACCGTCTCGTGGAAATGTCACGACTCCTCCCCCACCGCTGATGTATGCTCAAAATGGTAATTTTACAATTAATCGCATTTTGTTTCCAAATGCAACAAGGTATTGTGTTTTTTCTCAAATTTGCAAACTAAAAATTTATAACAAAAACATTTTTCGTTTTTTTTTATTATGTTTGGAAAAGCTTTTCTTTATTTTCAATGGTAATAAACCAGAATGGTAACAAAATTGAATTTGATCCTTCCCAGGCTTATGTATATTTTTAACTGCACGTTTATATAAGAATACAATGGTAAGTCAAAAAGTTTTATACTATACTAGTACATTATCCCTAAGTTTCCTTTTTATACCCGTTACTCGAAGAGTAAAAGGGTATATTGTATTCGTGCAAAAGTATGTAACAGGTAGAAGTAAGCGTTTCCGACCCTATAAAGTATATATATTCTTGTTCAGGATCACTAGCCGAGTCGATCTAGCCATGTCTGTCTGTCCGTCTGTCTGTCTGTCCGTATGAACGCTGAGATCTCGGAAACTATAAAAGCTAGAAGATTGGCATTTTGCATGTAGATTTTAGGAGTTCCTACGCAGCGCAAGTTTGTTTCAAAATGGTGACACGTCCCCTCTGACGCCCACAAGCCACAAGCTGGGGCCACAGTTTTGATGCTATTATGAAAATTTTAATTGATATGTATTTGTTTCGTCAATACCTATCGATTGGCCTAATAAAAGTTTGCCACGCCCACTCTAACGCCCAAAAACCCATTAAACCCATTACGACAAAAATGTTTCGAATTCTTAAAAAAGATGCGTAAGGAAATAAAAGACGATGTACTTGTATAAGCCCAAACAATAATATCTAAACATATCTAAATATTTTTTTTGATGTAACGAAACCATATAAATCATTATCTTACCTATTTATACCCGTTACTCGTAGAGTAAAAGGGTATATTGTATTCGTGCAAAGTATGTAACAGTTAGAAGGAAGCGTTTCCGACCCTATAAAGTATATATATTCTTGATCAGGATCAGTAGCCGAGTCGATCTAGCCATGTCCGTCTGTCCGTCTGTCTGTCCGTCTGTCTGTCCGTCTGTCTGTCCGTCTTAAATACGATTTTAAAAATTTAAATATTTCGGAAAAGTAAAAATGCAGTTTTATTGTGTTTATCAATACCTATCGAAATGTAGAAGAATGTAGATTTTCAAATCGGACCATTCGTTAAAAAGTTATGCGTGATCAAAGTTTCTATCTCCATCTCCCTCGCACTCCCTTTACCTGAGTAACGGGTATCTAATAGTCGGGGCACCCGACTATAGCGTTCTCTCTTGTTACATTTAAAACCATCTAAAAAGTTACATGTGGATTTTGTTTATTATGCCGGGAATTATAGATGGATACATAAAATCAAAAAACTTATACATGAATATAATAATTCGTATTACAGAACCATGAGAATGAATCTATTCCACAACACAAATTTTCTGTAGAGGATTACGTACGAATAAGTAAATATAAGGGAGTATTCATTTTCTTATTTACCTAATTAATTAACTAAGAGATTATACATGGAAATATATGAAATATATTTTTGTTGAATCTTAACTGTCAGCTTACATATTTCTTATATCGAAATGTCCTTAAGTTAGCGTATGTATTTTATCAGGTAACATAAGCCGATGGCTAAGACTTATTTTATTAACTATTTTAGTATAAAGGTTAGATCTCATAACCTACTTTTAATATATCGCTGTTACCATAATACATTTTCTTTTGTTTAATACGTTCTACATTATCATTATGTAATAAAATATTTACAACCTATCTTGTGTAACGAACACACTAATCGAGCGTTGTCCCTCCTAACACGATCTGTCTATATTTTCGACCAGCTTGCTCAGGGAGAGTGGGGTTGGTTTGTGTTAAGAAAGAACAAGATGTGTTACAGAACTAAGAGTAGTAGACAGAGAAACGATAGCAACAGATAACCAGCTCAATAGCTATAATCTGACATAAACAGTGCACCTACGAAGATTGATAACCAGATGTTATGAAATCTTATTCCACTCATGAATAACTATTGCTCTATATACCCAAAATGCCCTCCAAAAAGTAACCAATTAGTTCATCTTAAACATTATTTACTTCAACAAAATCAAATTTGGGTTCATGTTTCTTATATACTAATGTTCCTAACACTAAGTCCTAAAATCTAGAAAACGGTGTTCGTTTTGTTTGTGGCTATATGTTTATTAAGAAAGTAAGAAATAAATTTAGCGTTACGTTAACGTATGTTTTATAGGACTACATCAGGTCCCTATTTATAACTGACAAGTAATGAATATATTTAAATTATGTAGTGTGAGGAGTTAAATAACTCCTTACAAATGAAAAAGTTTTTGGAGAATACAGGTGGAGAGAGTTTGGAGAGAAACGAGAAGAGAGTTTGCAGAATACGGCTGGAAAGAGTTTGTTGAGAACGAGGAGAGAGAGAGAGTTTGGAGAGAAGGAATAACGGTAGAAGACGGCGGACTTTGGACCCTAGTATAGTGCCCTGCGCAAAGATGAAAAAGGAGAAGCCGAAAATTAACGGGATACACCGGCCTATATTAGCAGGCCGAGCGCAGAAAGCGGGATCGGTCGATCACAAGGAGTCAATCCAACGAGATCAGTAGACAAGCAGCAAATCAGTGAGCAACACAAGCCAAGTTAACATCAGGAGGAAGCAGAGCCGCGCCGAGTCAACAAGGAGCAAGATCGCTACATCAAGACGTTCGGGACTTAGAGTCGTAGTCTCCAAGCTGAGAAACAGGTAGCTGAGGTCCTTAAGGCATCACGCGGCTAAGTCCAGGCGCTTTGTTTTAATTCTTGTCGCGATTTGAGCTTGGCGTATTGCTCGGCGAGTCCGACAGAGTTGAATAAAAAGAGTCCTTCGACAAAGAACCGTGGACTCGGAAGGGAAGTTGTCCAGAACCAGCGGCCGTGCGAAAACAATTGCCTTGTCGAATTCCGGCGTACGCCTGAACCGGCAAGCGAGAATTGTGCAGGCCCTGGTGCGACTAGCCAAGAAGGACGCGCGTCTGAATCACGGCTGTCTCGAGAGGCGTATGCGTCGAGAGCACGGTAGTTCACCGCCAGAGTCCTAGAAAGGCAGCTGACCAAATCCCGAGAGCCAAAGACCCGCTGCACCTAGTCTCACAAGAGCACGCGGACAACGGAGCGAGGATTCGCGCCGTGAGCAGAGCAAGGACACAAGAAACGACGAGCAGTCATCGCAGGCCCAGCGGCAACCAAGCCATACTCCAACATATCCAGTCTACGCTAAGAGGGGAGGGCGGAAGCGTTCGTCTTGAACCTAGCGTCCTGCCCACAGTGACTGCCTTGGCGGCTTTCCGGCGTTTGCCTGAACCGTCGGGTAGAAACTGTGTAGGCGTCTGGTTTGACCGGCCGGGACAGATCCAGGGACTGGAGGCTGTGGCTGCGAAAGGCGTATGCTTTGAGAGCCCAGTGCCTGTTTACCCTAGTCTGGGAACGGTGACGCATCCCTAGACCCTCATAGCCCCGAGGCCAAAGACAACGGAGGCGTTCCGGACCAGCACGAAGCAAGCCAGCTGAGAGCGACGGTGGAGCAACCACAATTCATCGGGGAAGGCGTTGAGACAACCATCTGTCACCATTAGTCCCAGGCCGTGGGACAAGTCGGCGAATAAAGATCATAGTAAAAACATCCTAACATTCTGTGCGTTCTAACTAGACAATCGGGCGGTCACGCTTATATAAATTTGGTGGGACGAACAACACATATCTTCTGAGCTAGCCGCACGGTACTCGTAGCGAGCAGACCATAAAAATCAATTCGTTACAGTAGATATTTATATGGTTTCTCTATTCAATATAATTTTCTTATTAAAAAAGACAGCTATTTGGCCGTGATTACGTTAAATTTACGATATATATATATATAAAAATAAAGTATAAAAAGGAGTGTGCCGACTCACAAGAGAATAAGAATGTTGACGACTATGCCGTACTTACGCAGGATCCAACGTTGTCCTCAGGCCTGATGACTGTTGAAGCGTTGCTGTAGACTTTATAAATATGGATAAATGTTATGTCAAAACTGCACACAAAGTTTTACACTATAATAAGAGTCGTAAAGTTAATCAGTAAAATATTCTTAAAGAAATACAAAAGAAAATGTAACTAAATCTACGATACTCAGAACTATTCCCGCAAATGAGCACGCATGAACATGCTGTTAATGCTCTCCTTAGCGAGTTTATTCGCAGAAATCCAATTGAGGTGCGAAACTGGACAGGCTTGAACGTGTCGCAACGCTCAAGCACGCTTGCTGCACACAACCACGACAAGCAGCTTCTTGATAAATCCGGGGAAGAATATTCCAGCTGTGCCACGAGAAAGTTTCCAAAAGATTTCCGAAGGTAGAAAATACACGTTCTGCAGTGGACGGCGACTGTTTTGGCCTGATCCCAGAAAAACTCCTGTCTGTGCCAACAGCGAGGCAAAGAGGCGACAAGCGGTCCGCAGCTAAATAATAGGCGAAGCGATCAGCAGCAAGGCAATAGGAGGTGCGACACGCGGTTCCAAGATGCGCACGCCGAAGTTCTGGGAACTCGCACACGCACAAATAAATCAGGTGATCAGGAATCGCAAGCGGGCGACTGGCCGTTAGCCGTGCTTAAAGCCGGGCCTTGGAAAATATATCCTCGTGTTTCAACTATGTATGTCTTGGGAACCACGAAGAAGACACCAGATTAATTCCTAGAAAAACGCAATTAAAATACTAATTACTTCTGAAAAAGGGTCAGCACGTTTTCAGGATGAACTGAGATATTAATTTCAAGAGCGAACGACTGCCTTAGGGAAAAGTTTCCAGAAAAGAGAAAAGAGAGAGAGAATGCAGCCGGAAACAGCATTAATGAATTGTGGACTTAAGCCTAGTATTCAGATCGACGAAAACCGTACGCCAGTCATGAGAGAGCGAGCGAAAATTGCATCGCGTCGCCAACCACCTGAAATATACTTTGGGTGAACCCTAGCAAAAAGAATAAAAAATGTAATCTTTTGGCGTGAGATTCTCATCGAGTATTTAAAAAAATGGAGGGGAAAAAAAAAACCCGCAAAAGTCGGTTGCTGGAGTTTAATTGTGAGGAAAAAATTGCATTGATACGATGCGTGGAGTCGCGCCCAGAATTGCGGGACCTTTCAAATAAAAAGCATTTTAATGCAACTTTTATAAAAAGATCGTGGGAGGAAATAGCCTGGGAAATGGACAAAGATGGTAAGTTATAATTGTACATTATTAAATATTTGTTAACGTGGACATATACAATATTTATGTTTAGATAATAGTTGCAAGCTGGCGTGGAAGTCTCTGCGGGACAGTTATAAGTACCATAAGTGAAAGCAACCAAAGAGTGAAAGTGCTGGAGGAGACCCACTGGAGAAGCCAACAGGTGCTGCAGAGTGGGATTTCGCCCCCTACATGGGCTTTCTGCCGGACTTATCCACGCAGAGGCAGTAGCTTCTGGCCAACAATTTTGTAACATACTAACAGAACAACCCAATCTTTGTTTTCGGAGAGCGACGGAGCCCAAGCAATGGACTACTCCATAGACGAGTCTCTAGACCCAATTGAAGTTGGCTTTTTGGAAACGGAAGCGGAGCTGGAGGTCGGGCTGTCTGAGCTCCCAAAAGAACTGTAATCCTATGTAACTTGCCCAATTTCTATTAAATAATATAATTTCTTATAAAATATATCTATACTTTCAAAGGGTGGAGGAAGAAGGACCGCCAAGAAGCGAAAGGTGGAGGAACCACCAGCAGCCAAAATTTGCGACATGCTGGGCAACTTCCTGGAGCAACAACAAAAGGCTCCCCTTCCCACTCCTCCAAGGCCGATATATGCTTACTGGGAATCAATTCTAAGTACGTTTTCTCTGGAACGTGCTGTGGAAGTCGAGAAGAAGATGACCAAGCTTCTGTGGGAGGAGAAAGACGCCAGCCAATAATTCGTCAATAAAAGAAAAAAATTTAAACATAGCAATATAACTTTTATGGTTTTTTTAATTTCTTTGTACACTGGCAGACTCGGCTTGCCAAGGTACTTGAGAATATCCAGCACTTCCGTTTAAATATTCTTTAAGGTTGTTTCGAACCTCCTTACTGAAGTCTTGTGGGCGACCTCGTCGGCAGGGTCGCAAGTCGGTCAGGACAGTGCTTGGTATCTCCTGCATCGAGTAAGTTGCTGGACTTTCTCGCATCAAAAAATTATGCAAGGCACAACAGGCTACAATGATTTTTTGAGCTTTGCATGGATTGCTTAACAAAGTTCGTTGTACAGCCATCCACCTAGCGCTGAGAATCCCAAATGCGTTCTCAATGCAACGACGAGCCCGACTTAGCCTGTAGTTAAAAATCCGCTCCTCCCTATGCAGATCCTTGCCACTATAAGGCTTCATGATGCGCTTATGAAGGGGGAATGCATCATCACCAACAATGCAATAAGGGGTTCGATGGCCGTTTATAACATTGTCCTCCGGAAAGGGCAGCTGGTCTAAGAGCAACTGTTTGCCAAGATCGCTGTGGGAGAAGGCATTCATGTCTCCCTCGCTACCAAAAGCCCCCACATCAATGTAGGTGAAGCTTCCGCTATTTGGCGGGCCTTTTATCGCCACATGCTTTCCCTCGACTGCTCCAATACAATTGGGAAAGTTCCATTCGCCTTTGAAGCCTTCAACCCACATCAGCATATTGCCCGTCGTCCACTTGGGGAATTCATCCCGCAAAGCAGTCCAAATGGCAATAGACACCTGGAGGAGAATCACTCCAAAATGTTGCTTCGGATCAGTAAGTTGATCCAATGTGGCGTTGCAGGTCTGCAGAGGCAGATCTAATCTGGTATTTTTCTCAAGATCTGATCTTCACGTTGCCAGAGTGGTGATATTTGCTTAAACTACCAAAATGAGTTTTAAAATTTAACTGGCTCGCACGGCCACTATTTTGATTTTTGGTCCCTGCGACTAACAATCAAAACTGAAAAAGGAGTCATTGGAAATTACCAAATATCCTTGGCATGGAAATTACCAAGCTCTTTACCGTTCTTGTCTTCTAGGACATATAGTATATAGATTGGCCAAGTTTTTTCTTTACTCGAGCTTTGGTTCCTACAGGAGCTAGTTCAGCGTTAAAATTGTTTCCTGCATTGCTTAAAGCGAAGTTCTTTTTGACCACCTCTTGTCCTACTTCAAATGTGCGGAGTCTTGATCGCAGATTATACGTCCTTTGGTTTGCCGAGTAGGCTTTGCTCAAATGCTTGATAATGTTTGAACGGATTCTCTCAAACTCATCAGTTCTTTTGAGGCTGACATCCCTCTGGGTAAGTAAGCCAAGCTTGTGCAATAATTTGTAATTCTGTCCGTAAGAAATCATATGTTGACCAAAAACAACTTGACTGATGAATTGCATTTCGAAGTGAACAGTTGATGCTACTGAGGAATAAGTCCCACTCACGCTGGTCTGTGCGAATGTACGCTCTCAAAGCAGCATTGATTGATCGGTTAACTCTATCCGCGGCGTTTGATTGCGGAGCATAAGCAGCAGTAAACATATGACGAACGCCATATTTTAAAAGAAAGTCGGAGAAGTACCGGCTTTTAAACTGAGTGCCGTTGTCACTCACGACTGTTTCAGGCACACCAAAGCAAGGAAATATTTCATCTCGCAGTATACTGACAATCACTTTCGTGATGAACTTTTTCACTGGTTTCAAAAAAGGTGAATTTCGAAAAGTGATCGAGAATAATGAGTATGCCTATGTTGCCAGATTTCGAACGTGGAAATGGACCAATAAAGTCAAGCTATAGTCTTTGAAATACCCTTTCGCTTTGCACCTGTGCACCAATGGGAGGTTTCAAAAAATGCGTTGGATACTTTGTTGTTTGGCACGTTTCGCAGTTGCGTATGTAGCCAGTAAAATCGACGACGAATGCGCTCAAGGCATTTAGCCATTCCACACTGAGCCGATGAGGGTTGATCATGAGCAGCACTGATTACGTTTTGGCGTAACGTTTCGTGTACAAACAATTTCCAGCATTCACCTGGTGTCAAAAGTATTGGGCAATGTGGCGCGGTAATAAATAAAATTCATTTACGATGCTCGATTTCAAAGCAGTAGCCTTGAAGCTTAATTGCCAATCTGCCCAATATGCCACTATGGTCGAATTGGTTCATAAGCCAACGCAAACTTGAATGGTCCGTTAATACTTTGAAAGAATGTCCATCAATATAACAACACCATGTAATGAGGCATCGCACTGTAGGATAAACGTTTTTTCATAGTTGGGATGAACAAGACAAGGTGCCGAACATAACTTTGAATTGATGTTCTCAAATGCCTCTTGAACCTGATCGTTCCACTGAAAGCACTTGCCACGCAATAACTCTGTTAGGAAAATTACGGAAGAATAGTTCGAAATGAATCGCTGGTACCAACCAGTCATCCCAAGAAATCTTCTTAACTGTTTTTGAGTTTTGGGAACCGGGAATTCACTAACTGCGCTGATCTTGTTGGGATTCACTTGAAGTTTTCCTTCACCTACTAAATAACCTAGATAGCCAACACTTTTTAGACAAAACTGACTTTTCTGGACATTTATTGTCAATCCGGCTTTACGCAATTGGGTGGCTACTTCAGACAGATGCAAAAGATGGTCTTCGAAATTATTTGATAACACCAATAGGTCATCCAGATAAACTAGGACATGAGTCTTCAGCTGATAAGGAATTACTAAGTCCATTAGACGACACATAGTTTGTAGAGCGTTGGTCAATCCAAATGGCATCCTTTTAAGTTGGTAAAGCGGACGGTTCGGAACAGTGAAAGCAGTTTTGGCACGGGATTCTTGATCTAAACAGATTTGCCAAAAGGCATCCTTGAGGTCTATTTTGGAAATGCAGTGCACGGGAGGAAGGCGACTTCGGAGGCCATCCATTATGGGAATCGGATAAGCGTCCTTAACAGTGACTGCATTAAGTTTTCTTGCGTCAAGTCAAAATCGTATCTTACCAGGCTTTGTATTCAAGGTAACTGGGGAAGACCAAGGCGATGAAGGAGCTTCTTCTATATCATCCATTTGAATCATGCGGTCGATTTCCAAACACAACAGCTTTTCCTTTGCTGGCGATAAGGGATAGAACCTTTGCTTAATCGGTTTCGCAGTTTATGTGTCAATGTTGTGCTCAATCAGTTTCGTCAAGCCTAAGCCTTCACTTTCGAATGATGGGAAAAAGTCAACGACTTTTTGCAGTTTGGATTTCAGTATGTTGGATAAACAGAAACGTGTAGAGTCCTCTTCCGATTCGCAACAGATTTCATTAATCAGCTACTGATTGTATTTGGCCGTCAGCGGTACGAACTATGCTTTTGAATTTATTAAATGGTCGTTCGTTTATAATTTGCTGAGCAAGCTGTCCACCAATTACACTTTTGTTGGCCCCACTGTATAAAAGAGCTGAATATTCGAGGCCAAATATTTTAACAAGTGTGAAGGGCCGAATGTCATTCTTTTTGAAAGCGATAGAAGAAATGATACAACGATTAAATGCTCATTTACGCTTCCAGAATTTTCGCATGTGCAAGGCAGAACGGCGTTTTGAAGCAACAATCGTACTAACACGATATATTTTCGACTTTCGTTTTAAATAGTCTTGAAGCCGTAGGTGAAATGGATTAAAAGTTGTGGTTTCTGAAAGATCTGAGTTTTGAGAAAACATTCTTGGTAAATGTTTCGTTACCGGAGCAACCAAATTGTTTGGGTTGTGCGAGGCTATTGGCGGACACCCGCTTTTTGAAATCGGCGAATGTCCTGTTTGGAGTTTTCCGGAACCGAATTACATTTTGCGTAATTGGGCTTATACATATCTGGCGCACCACAACCATAACAAAAGATACGACGAGACTTAAGGCAATCATTGTATTTGTGACTTATTTCGTTACAATTCCAGCAAGTTAATTTTTCTACCGACTTAATAGCATAGACTTCGTCATCCATAGTTGGTTTTTCGTCTAGTTGATCTTCTTCAAATTGTGTTAACGAAACGCTTGTTTACATTAGGGCGTTGAACTGGTTTACTCTGACACTCTTTACGAAAAGTTTCTAAATTTGGTGAGTCGACATGCAGTAGTTCGAGTTTAAGGTCTGGCTTGAGATTAAGGAGCACTTCGCTCGCTATATCACTATCATGCATAGGTTCTCGAAGGGAATCAGCAATGAAGAGCATTGCGTCCAAGAACTCATTAAAACTTTCATTAGAACCTTGTTTGCGACGACGCTTTTGATCTCGCGGTCTGATCTCTGGTCCTGGTATCTTTCCTTAAACCGCTTACACAATTCGTTCTAACTCAAGCTGTCCACTGACCTATGAACGCTCCAGTAAAAAGGCAAAGCTGGTCCCTCGAATAACAAATTGGCGTACTGGGAAAGCATATCAAAGTTTAGGCATTCTGAAGTCAGACAATTTACACGGTATATCAAATCCTCGACTGCAATATCGTTAGCCGAGCCACTGAACTTGATTCGCCAGTTCGAAATCACATTTGAAATCCTATCGTGTCGATCCATAGAAAGGTCGCTGCGATCTGTGTTAGCATCTGAAGAATTTATAGTCCGTTGACTGTTTCGATCTGCGCTGTTGTGGAAATCTGCTCGTCCCAAATTATTTCGATTTTCACGTTGGAACTGAGCTAAGTAATTTCCAGGAAATATTGACCTATTCAACTGGCTGAACATCTGTGTCATTTGGTTTGTCACTGTTTCTGTCATTCTAGCTTGGAATGCTTGCATCTGAGTGATTTGATTTTCTTCCATTCTTGATTGGAGAGCTCGCATTCGATTAATCAGAAAATGCTGATTAGGAACTTCGTTTGCAACAGGGTTATCTCCATTATGATTTTCATCTTGGGGATCCTGCTCTGCATTCTGAACTGAAATGTTATCGTTCTGATTAGCTGCGTTTCGATGCATTGATCTGGTTATAACTCGATTTTCTCCAGCTATGTTGGGTCTCATCAGGGTTCGAGAACATGGTTGAGAATATGTTGGACAAGTGTTGTGCTCCTGTAGCCAACCTTGTAGACAGGCCTTGTGAAAACTGTGCTGACAAGCAGTTTTGATTAGTTCCAAATCAAACACTACTGCGTTGCAGATGGTGCATATCACCGAATCATCAGTGCCTCATGAAACTAGGTTTTCGTTACTGTGCCTAACCGACATTTTAAACTTTTGGTATCTTACACTAGAGAATACGAGAAACAACAAGAGAGAACGCTATAGCCCCGACTATCAGATACCCGTTACTCAGGTAAAGGGAGTGCGAGGGAGATGGAGACAGAAACTTTGATCACGCATAACTTTTTAACGAATGGTCCGATTTAAAAAATTTCTTCTACATTTCGATAGGTATTGATAAACACAATAAAACTGCATTTTTACTTTTCCGAAATATTTAAATTTTTAAAATCGTATTTAAGCGATTGTGGGCGTTAAAGGGGGCGTGGCACCATTTTGAAACAAACTTGCGCTGCGTAGGAACTTCTAAAATTTACATGCAAAATGCCAATCTTCTAGCTTTATAGTTTCCGAGATCTCAGCGTTCATACGGACAGACAGACAGACAGACAGACAGACAGACAGACGGACAGACAGACGGACAGACGGACATGGCTAGATCGACTCGGCTAGTGATCCTGATCAAGAATATATATACTTTATAGGGTCGGAAACGCTTCCTTCTAGCTGTTACATACTTTTGCACGAATACAATATACCCTTTTACTCTACGAGTAACGGGTATAATTACAGAACAATGTACGATATTGATAATACGATACAAGCAATTAGAAATTTAACATACTTTATAAGATATGCGATAAGTTTTACGATAAGTTTTAAGATAATGCGATATAAGAGAATGCGATATAAGATAATGCGATATAAGATAATGCGATATAAGGGAATACGATATAAGATAATGCGATATAAGAGAAAGCGATATAAGAAAAGAAAGCGATATAATTAAAACGATATGAGGGGCTTATCCTGGGTAGTAAAGCAGCAATAGCTTATTTTGTTCGATAGGTGCAATAAAACTGATAATGAATACGGATCTAATTATAAAATTGTGGTTTTGAGATCTTTTCAAATGAATGAGGAACTAGACGGACCTATCCATCTAGAGCAAATCTCATTCCGAAATGGAAAGAAAGATTTGTTCGAAAACTGAAAGCTTGGTAAAGAACCGACCTAATATCAGGACTATAATTCCAAAGCACCAACAATTCGAATTGGAATGTTTTTGACTATAATGTTCGACGTTCTGTTCCGAACTGAGAAACAGGTAGCTGAAGTCCTTAAGGCATCACGCGGCTAAGTCCAGGCGCTTTGTTTTAATTCTTGTCGCGATTTGAGCTTGGCGTATTGCTCGGCGAGTCCGACAGAGTTGAATAAAAAGAGTCCTTCGACAAAGAACCTTGGACTCGGAAGGGAAGTTGTCCAGAACCAGCGGCCGTGCGAAAACAATTGCCTTGTCGAATTCCGGCGTACGCCTGAACCGGCAAGCGTCCGAACCACGGGTGTCTCGAGAGGCGTATGCGTCGAGAGCACGGTAGTTCACCGCCAGAGTCCTAGAAAAGCAGCTGACCAAATCCCGAGAGCCAAAGACCCGCTGCACCTAGTCTCACAAGAGCACGCGGACAACGGAGCGAGGATTCGCGCCGTAAGCAGAGCAAGGACACAAGAAACGACGAGCAGTCATCGCAGGCTCAGCAGCAACCAAGCCATACTCCAACATATCCAGTCTACGCTAAGAGGGGAGGGCGGAAGCGTTCGTCTTGAACCTAGCGTCCTGCCACAGGGACTGCATTGGCGGCTTTCCGGCAGGTAGAAACTGTGTAGGCGTCTGGTGTGACCGGCCGGGACAGATCCAGGGACTGGAGGCTGTGGCTGCGAAAGGAGGAGTTAAATAACTCCACACAAATATCCCAAAAATAACTGCATGGAAACCTGCCAGTTGCTACTTACGCAACTACTTCGCGTAGTAACGGCAACGCAGGAAAAGAGAGTTTGGAGAAAGCAGTTGAAGAGAGTACGAGGAGAGAAAGTACAGAGTACGAATCCAAAGAGAGTTTGGGAAAGACGGAGCGGAGAGAGGCGCCAGAGCGATACGGCACTAGTCACAGCAAGAGTCCAGAGAGCGCAGGCGTGCCGTGAGCAAGGAAAGAACGGTACAACGCTGCACTTTGGACCATGATACAATAACATAAGGTAGTCTCGTCGGCTGTCTAAACGTTCGGGTTTTGGTCAGTGCGTGTCGTCTTTCGAAGGTAAAGGTTTTCTGCGGACGAATTTTTTAGGAAATTAACCCTTGAGCAACATGACATTTTGCAATGTGTGCCGCAAACACGTCGATGGCGTAAAGGCACCGAAATGTTTGGAAAAAATAGCGCTGTGGGAGGAATCGCTGTGATACTTTTAAAATAACAAAGAATGTAAACGAAACTTTAATAATCGCAGCCGGAAATGTTAGTATAAGTTTTTATGTCTAAACTTATACTAACATTTTCGGCTGCGATTATTAAAGTTTCGCTTACATTCGTTGTTATTTTAAGATTAGAATATATTTATACACGTTACTCGTAGAGTAAAAGGGTATATTGTATTCGTGCAAAAGTATGTAACAGCTAGAAGGAAGCGTTTCCGACCCTATAAAGTATATATTCTTGATCAGGGTCACTAGCCGAGTCGATATAGCCATGTCCGTCTGTCCGTCTGTCTGTCCTTATGAACGCTAAGATCTCGGAAACTATAAAAGCTAGAAGATTGGCATTTTGCATGCAGATTCTAGGAGTTCCTACGCAGCGCAAGTTTGTTTCAAAAAGGTGCCACGCCCCCTTTAACGCCCACAATCGCTTATATACGATTTTAAAAATTTTAATATTTCGGAAAAGTAAAAATGCAGTTTTATTGTGTTTATCTCTCTTGTTTTGAATTAAGAATCTTAACAAAAGACTCAGTATTCAGAGACAAAAACAACGCCTAATTTCAAATTCAAAATTATTAAAAATTAAATTATAAAAAAAAATTGAACTCCTTTTATTATGAAAGGCAAAGAAAAACCCCCTGAACCATCTAAGGGTTAATCGACACATTCTGTTGTCGCTCTGCTCGCACTTACTAAACAGTTCCCATCTCACTCGCACTCATTGTTATAATAGTAGGGTACCAAAATTTTGCCGACGAGACTACCTTATGTTATTGTATCATGCTTTGGACTTCATTATGGGGCCGTGTGCAGAGGGCGAAAGGTCAAACGGTAAAACCGTGGACTTTGGACCTTGGATTGCAGAGAAGAAAAGGAGAGGCCGAGGATTAACGGGACCCGGAGGCCTATATAAGCGGGCCCAGCGCTGGAATCAGGACGAATCATCGAGCATCAAACCGCGAGTGAACAACGTCTAGTAAAAGTCAAATTCAAGGATATAAAGGGTGTTTTTATTAGAGGTATACAACTTTATGTTGGCATTACTATTCAAGATGGAGAACGATCTAACAGCTGTCAAGTGATTTATTCTCAGTTTTGTTTGGCAATTCATCATGAATAGACTCACGCCTGAACAACGCTTGCAAATAGTGCAATTTTATTTCGAAAATAATGGTTCTGTGCGGAATACGTATCCCGATTTTCATAAGCGAATTTTGTTTAGCGATGAAGCGCACTTCTGGTTGAATGGCTACGTCAACAAACAAAACTGCCGCATTTGGAGTGAAGCTAACCCTCAAGTGTATGTCAAAACACCGTTACATCCAGAAAAACTGACTGTTTGGTGCGCTTTATGGGCTGGTGGAATAAGTGGTCCATACTTCTTCCAAAACGATGATGGCCAGAACGTTACAGTCAATGCTGATCGGATAGAGCCATGATTACTAACTTTTTCATTCCTGAATTGAGCAGCCATGATTTCCAGGAGCTGTACTTCCAACAAGACGGCGCAACATGTCACACAGCTCGTGCCACAATCGATTTATTGAAAGACACTTTTGGTAACCACCTAATTTCACGTTTTGGACCTGTGAATTGGCCTCCAAGATCTTGTGATTTAACACCGCTAGACTACTTTCTGTGGGTCTATGTAAAGTCATTGGTATATTCGGATAAGCCACAAACGCTTGAACATTTGGAAGACAACATTAGCCGTGTTATTGCCGATATACGGTCACAAATGTTGGAAAAAGTCATCGAAAATTGGACGTCCAGATTACGTCCAGACTACATCCGATCCAGCCGTGGCGGTCATATGCCAGAAATCATATTTAAAAATGTAATGCCACAAGCTTATCTTTCGAATAAAAAAAAATCATGTCAATCGAATAATCCATCGTTGTTTTATTGAAATTTAAAGTTCTTTACCTCTAAAAAAAACACCCTTTACAACCGTTTAATCGTCAGGCCAAAACCGGAGTCAACGGAGCACGCCACAAACGAGCAAGGACTCTGATCAGGCCAGCACACACCTAAGTTAACGACGAACAAAGGGTCGGGAATGCGAGAATCCGTTTAATCGTCAGGACAAAGCCTGAGTCAACGGAAAAGGGAGTTGGACAGACAAGGACTATCTTGCAAATGAAGACTAGACAGATCCCAGACTAGATGGGGCAGAGGCAACAGTTTCTACGTCAGGCCAAAGACCGGAGTCAACGGAGCATACAACCAATAGAAAGGGACTCTATCAACGAAAGCATTCACCGGACCTGAGAAACGATCACAAGGAAAACATGTGGAGAGCAACGACAGAATACATGTCACCGAGGAAAGGGGAGAGGCGGTACGGGGTACCGTAAAGCTGGGAAGAACACGCGTCGCGACGGCCACCAAAAATTAACTGAAGAGACCGAGCCAAAACGAGAGAAGACCTAGGCATCGGAGGAAAGTGGCGGCATCAGACACGCAGGGTTAAGAGAAAACGGGGCCCCAAAGAGATGACATAAGCCGCAAAGAGAGCCGATAGGGACATAACGGTACGGCACAAAAGGAATCCCCAAAACAGAGGCTTCATGGTAAAGGGAATTGCAAGGGAACGGGCAAACCAAATCAAGAAGTCAGCATGAGTACCCGAATTACCCGAGCAGCAGCAAGGAGGCAGGCCGCGCTTCAGCGAGGTCCTGAAGGACCCGTCGCGGAGCAAAGACGGTCGGAGGCTAGGCCGCTGCCTATCTTCCGGCCCACCCAAACCCCGCGGCGTGGTGCCGAGGACGATGGAGCTCGCTCGGAGCCCGAACCCATAGTCACCTCGGATGAGAGTGACATGGAGTGGGCCGAGGCCCCGGTCAAGGAGAGGCGGGAGTGGCGCCTAAAAAGGGCCAGGGATCCGGAAGTCGACGCAATCCCGCCGGGACACACCCGAACATTTAACGGTGCGGCGAAGAGGCCAAGGGGAAGCGGAAGCACCTCGGTGAAGATGGCTGAGGCAAGAGCCAAGATGCTAAGGGACGAGGTCGAGCGGATGCGGACGATGAGGGCCCCGTACGAGGACCGCAGAGCGATCGAGAAGGACCTCGAGACGGCGCAGCGGGAATGAGAGTCATCGTTCAGGAGGCATATCGCCTCAAGCGAAAAGAGGAGAAGGCCCGGAAGGAAGCGGAAGTCGAGGAGGCCAAGAGAAGGGCGGAGGAGGAGAAGCGGTCCAGGGACACCGAATGGCAGCAACGGCTGCAGAAGTGGGAAGAGGAGGAACGCCAATTGTGGTCAGGCGAGGTCCTGGTGGAGGCGGTGCCCCTAATCCCAGGAGGGATGCAGGGAATTCCCCCGACTCCCCGATCCGATGACAACGAGGGTGCCAGTCGTGGACCCGGGCCCCCGAGCCAGTGGGTCCAGTCGGATGGATGGGTTCCCCACCAATACCCAAATCCCCATCCCCAAGATTGACACGAGCCACCTCCGACCCCCTTCCGCAAGAATGGCC
The DNA here is from genome assembly GCA_036346975.1 of Drosophila prolongata. NCBI lineage: Eukaryota > Metazoa > Arthropoda > Insecta > Diptera > Drosophilidae > Drosophila > Drosophila prolongata. Next base: position 56,891 of record JAYMZC010000055.1, on the reverse strand, counting down.
GGAGGATGACGACCGGGATCCCGCTCCCAGCCCCCCACCACGACAACAGGAGGCGGAGTCCCTACGCCCACCGAAGTGGACCCCGGCCCGAACTCCCACGCCACGGTATGACCAGGGGGTCCGAGGAGAAGAGCGCGAGGACAGCAGTCGGGAATCCGCTCCCAGACCCCCTCCACGTCATCCAGAGGCAGAGAACCCCCACCCACCGAAGTGGACTCCGGCCCGACCGCCCACGCCTCGGCACGGCCAGGAGGTCCGAGAGGAGGAACCGGAGGAACACACCAAGCAGGAGGCTCCCAGACCAGGAGGAGGGGAGGAGCAGTGGCAGTACTGCCGCACAGAGATCCCGCAGGCCCACGTCGCGCATGCATTAAATGCGTTTGTGGCCGGCAGCGTCCAGTGGCGGCAACACACCGTCACGTGGACCTGGCCTGTCAGCGACGAGGCGAAGGCCACGGAGGAGACGGAGACCCCAGCGCAGGACCCTCCAAAATCAAATCCGCGGGACCCCAGGGTGCGCCGCGAAGACGCCGGGTGGTTGCCGCCGACACCGGAGACGGGAGATGTCCTGGAGAAAGGGCCATGGGTGTGGCCGACACCTACGGACAACCCGAGGCCCAAACTCCAGCGGCAGATCTCCGCCCAGAGGCACGCGGCCCAGTGGCCAGGCCCACACTGGTGCGAATGGTGTCCCGGACGGAGGGCGGATCCTGGCAGGACATCGCCGAGGAGGAGTGGCCAGCTGGCCTATTGGAGCAGCCGGTGATAAAGCATGCCATGCGACGAGGAGGCCGACGCTGCGTGATGGCAGAGGTAGGCTACAGGAAATACCGCATCCGTTTGGCGGCCTCTGGCCAAGTTAGTGTTCGCCGTTTCGATTGTTAGCCGTAAAAAAAAAAAAATAAATAAAAATCAAACAAAAAATAACCCTATCACACACGTAAACACTGACACTGGGACTTAAAACGCGGACAAAACTAGCACAAACACTTAAAATGATAACACCATAACAAAAAGCTGGGGAGTTTATTTAAAAACAAGAAAGAAAAGCTAACTTCGGACGGAGCCGAAGTTGATACACCCTTGCAGAATATTCTGTAAATTATAATCTTCAAAATTATTCATATGATGTATTCTTAATACTCATAAAAAGTCCCAACTTCCTAACTTTAAAAACACCAGTCAGTTATATGGCAGCTATAGGATATAGTCAGCCGATCCTTATGAAATTTGGTAGGTCGGATTGATTGGCCAAAAATAAAACCCATAGAAAATCCAAACTTCCTAACTTTACAAACACCAAAGTTATGGCATTTCCGATCAATCAGTTATATGGCGGTTGAAGGATATAGTCGTCTGATCCTTATGAAATTCGGTAGGTCGGATTAATTGGCCAAAAATAAAACTCACAGAAAATCCCAACTTCCTAGCTCTAAAAACACCAACGTTATGGCTTTTCCGATCGTTCAGTTATATGGCAGCTATATGATATAGTCGCCCGATCCGGCTCGTTCCGATATACTACCTGCAATAGAAAGACAATTTTTGGGAAAGTTTCAAGCAGATAGCTTTCAAACTGAGGGACTAGTTTGCGTAGAAACGGACGGACAGACGGACGGACAGACGGACATGGCTAGATCGACTCTCCTGGTGATGCTGATCAGGAATATATATACTTTATAGGGTCGGAAATGTCTCCTTCACTTCGTTGCAAACTTTTGACTGGCGGCAGTCCATCTATGTCCCAGGTCGTCTTTTTCTTTATCTCCTTGGGAAAGCCGTTCATCTGAAATCGAAAACAAAAGCAAATCAGTTGAGCAACAAATGCTTTGAGAGCCCAGTGCCTGTTTACCCTAGTCTGTGAACGGTGACGCATCCCTAGACCCTCATAGCCCCGAGGCCAAAGACAACGGAGGCGTTCCGGACCAGCACGAAGCAAGGCAGCGGAGAGCGACGGTGGAGCAACCACAATTCATCGGGGAAGGCGTTGAGACAACCATCTGTCACCATTAGTCCCAGGCCGAGGGACAAGTAGGCGAATTAAGATCATAGTAAAAACATCCTAACATTCTGTGCGTTCTCACTAGACAATCGGGCGGTCACGCTTATATAAATTTGGTGGGACGAACAACACATATCTTCTGAGCTAGCCGCACGGTACTCGTAGCGAGCAGACCATAAAAATCAATTCGTTACAGAAGATATTTATATGGTTTCTCTATTCAATATAATTTTCTTATTAAAAAAGACAGCTATTTGGCCGTGATTACGTTAAATTTACGATATATATATATATAAAAATAAAGTATAAAAAGGAGTGTGCTGACTCACAAGAGAATAAGAATGTTGACGATTATGCCGTACTTCCGCAGGATCCAACGTTGTCCTCAGGCCTGATGACTGTTGAAGCGTTCCTGTAGATTTTATAAATATGGATAAATGTTGTCAAAACTGCCCACAAAGTTTTACACTATAATAAGAGTCGTAAAGTTAATCAGTAAAATATTCTTAAAGAAATACAAAAGAAAACGTAACTAAATCTACGATACTATTCCCGCAAATGAGCACGCATGAACATGCTGTTAATGCTCTCCTTAGCGAGTTGATTCGCAGAAATCCAATTGAGGTGCGAAACTGGACAGGCTTGAACGTGTCGCAACGCTCAAGCACGCTTGCTGCACACAACCACGACAAGCAGCTTCTTGATAAATCCGGGGAAGAATATTCCAGCAGTGCCACGAGAAAGTTTCCAAAAGATTTCCGAAGGTAGAAAATACACGTTCTGCAGTAGACGGCGACTGTTTTCGCCTGATCCCAGAAAAACTCCTGTCTGTGCCCAAAGCTGGTCCCTCGAATAACAAATTGGCGTACTGGGAAAGCATATCAAAGTTTAGGCATTCTGAAGTCAGACAATTTACACGGTATATCAAATCCTCGACTGCAATATCGTTAGCCGAGCCACTGAACTTGATTCGCCAGTTCGAAATCACATTTGAAATCCTATCGTGTCGATCCATAGAAAGGTCGCTGCGATCTGTGTTAGCATCTGAAGAATTTATAGTCCGTTGACTGTTTCGATCTGCGCTGTTGTGGAAATCTGCTCGTCCCAAATTATTTCGATTTTCACGTTGGAACTGAGCTAAGTAATTTCCAGGAAATATTGACCTATTCAACTGGCTGAACATCTGTGTCATTTGGTTTGTCACTGTTTCTGTCATTCTAGCTTGGAATGCTTGCATCTGAGTGATTTGATTTTCTTCCATTCTTGATTGGAGAGCTCGCATTCGATTAATCAGAAAATGCTGATTAGGAACTTCGTTTGCAACAGGGTTATCTCCATTATGATTTTCATCTTGGGGATCCTGCTCTGCATTCTGAACTGAAATGTTATCGTTCTGATTAGCTGCGTTTCGATGCATTGATCTGGTTATAACTCGATTTTCTCCAGCTATGTTGGGTCTCATCAGGGTTCGAGAACATGGTTGAGAATATGTTGGACAAGTGTTGTGCTCCTGTAGCCAACCTTGTAGACAGGCCTTGTGAAAACTGTGCTGACAAGCAGTTTTGATTAGTTCCAAATCAAACACTACTGCGTTGCAGATGGTGCATATCACCGAATCATCAGTGCCTCATGAAACTAGGTTTTCGTTACTGTGCCTAACCGACATTTTAAACTTTTGGTATCTTACACTAGAGAATACGAGAAACAACAAGAGAGAACGCTATAGCCCCGACTATCAGATACCCGTTACTCAGGTAAAGGGAGTGCGAGGGAGATGGAGACAGAAACTTTGATCACGCATAACTTTTTAACGAATGGTCCGATTTAAAAAATTTCTTCTACATTTCGATAGGTATTGATAAACACAATAAAACTGCATTTTTACTTTTCCGAAATATTTAAATTTTTAAAATCGTATTTAAGCGATTGTGGGCGTTAAAGGGGGCGTGGCACCATTTTGAAACAAACTTGCGCTGCGTAGGAACTTCTAAAATTTACATGCAAAATGCCAATCTTCTAGCTTTTATAGTTTCCGAGATCTCAGCGTTCATACGGACAGACAGACAGACAGACAGACAGACGGACAGACAGACGGACAGACGGACATGGCTAGATCGACTCGGCTAGTGATCCTGATCAAGAATATATATACTTTATAGGGTCGGAAACGCTTCCTTCTAGCTGTTACATACTTTTGCACGAATACAATATACCCTTTTACTCTACGAGTAACGGGTATAATTACAGAACAATGTACGATATTGATAATACGATACAAGCAATTAGAAATTTAACATACTTTATAAGATATGCGATAAGTTTTACGATAAGTTTTAAGATAATGCGATATAAGAGAATGCGATATAAGATAATGCGATATAAGATAATGCGATATAAGGGAATACGATATAAGATAATGCGATATAAGAGAAAGCGATATAAGAAAAGAAAGCGATATAATTAAAACGATATGAGGGGCTTATCCTGGGTAGTAAAGCAGCAATAGCTTATTTTGTTCGATAGGTGCAATAAAACTGATAATGAATACGGATCTAATTATAAAATTGTGGTTTTGAGATCTTTTCAAATGAATGAGGAACTAGACGGACCTATCCATCTAGAGCAAATCTCATTCCGAAATGGAAAGAAAGATTTGTTCGAAAACTGAAAGCTTGGTAAAGAACCGACCTAATATCAGGACTATAATTCCAAAGCACCAACAATTCGAATTGGAATGTTTTTGACTATAATGTTCGACGTTCTGTTCCGAACTGAGAAACAGGTAGCTGAAGTCCTTAAGGCATCACGCGGCTAAGTCCAGGCGCTTTGTTTTAATTCTTGTCGCGATTTGAGCTTGGCGTATTGCTCGGCGAGTCCGACAGAGTTGAATAAAAAGAGTCCTTCGACAAAGAACCTTGGACTCGGAAGGGAAGTTGTCCAGAACCAGCGGCCGTGCGAAAACAATTGCCTTGTCGAATTCCGGCGTACGCCTGAACCGGCAAGCGTCCGAACCACGGGTGTCTCGAGAGGCGTATGCGTCGAGAGCACGGTAGTTCACCGCCAGAGTCCTAGAAAAGCAGCTGACCAAATCCCGAGAGCCAAAGACCCGCTGCACCTAGTCTCACAAGAGCACGCGGACAACGGAGCGAGGATTCGCGCCGTAAGCAGAGCAAGGACACAAGAAACGACGAGCAGTCATCGCAGGCTCAGCAGCAACCAAGCCATACTCCAACATATCCAGTCTACGCTAAGAGGGGAGGGCGGAAGCGTTCGTCTTGAACCTAGCGTCCTGCCACAGGGACTGCATTGGCGGCTTTCCGGCAGGTAGAAACTGTGTAGGCGTCTGGTGTGACCGGCCGGGACAGATCCAGGGACTGGAGGCTGTGGCTGCGAAAGGAGGAGTTAAATAACTCCACACAAATATCCCAAAAATAACTGCATGGAAACCTGCCAGTTGCTACTTACGCAACTACTTCGCGTAGTAACGGCAACGCAGGAAAAGAGAGTTTGGAGAAAGCAGTTGAAGAGAGTACGAGGAGAGAAAGTACAGAGTACGAATCCAAAGAGAGTTTGGGAAAGACGGAGCGGAGAGAGGCGCCAGAGCGATACGGCACTAGTCACAGCAAGAGTCCAGAGAGCGCAGGCGTGCCGTGAGCAAGGAAAGAACGGTACAACGCTGCACTTTGGACCATGATACAATAACATAAGGTAGTCTCGTCGGCTGTCTAAACGTTCGGGTTTTGGTCAGTGCGTGTCGTCTTTCGAAGGTAAAGGTTTTCTGCGGACGAATTTTTTAGGAAATTAACCCTTGAGCAACATGACATTTTGCAATGTGTGCCGCAAACACGTCGATGGCGTAAAGGCACCGAAATGTTTGGAAAAAATAGCGCTGTGGGAGGAATCGCTGTGATACTTTTAAAATAACAAAGAATGTAAACGAAACTTTAATAATCGCAGCCGGAAATGTTAGTATAAGTTTTTATGTCTAAACTTATACTAACATTTTCGGCTGCGATTATTAAAGTTTCGCTTACATTCGTTGTTATTTTAAGATTAGAATATATTTATACACGTTACTCGTAGAGTAAAAGGGTATATTGTATTCGTGCAAAAGTATGTAACAGCTAGAAGGAAGCGTTTCCGACCCTATAAAGTATATATATTCTTGATCAGGGTCACTAGCCGAGTCGATATAGCCATGTCCGTCTGTCCGTCTGTCTGTCCTTATGAACGCTAAGATCTCGGAAACTATAAAAGCTAGAAGATTGGCATTTTGCATGCAGATTCTAGGAGTTCCTACGCAGCGCAAGTTTGTTTCAAAAAGGTGCCACGCCCCCTTTAACGCCCACAATCGCTTATATACGATTTTAAAAATTTTAATATTTCGGAAAAGTAAAAATGCAGTTTTATTGTGTTTATCTCTCTTGTTTTGAATTAAGAATCTTAACAAAAGACTCAGTATTCAGAGACAAAAACAACGCCTAATTTCAAATTCAAAATTATTAAAAATTAAATTATAAAAAAAAATTAAACTCCTTTTATTATGAAAGGCAAAGAAAAACCCCCTGAACCATCTAAGGGTTAATCGACACATTCTGTTGTCGCTCTGCTCGCACTTACTAAACAGTTCCCATCTCACTCGCACTCATTGTTATAATAGTAGGGTACCAAAATTTTGCCGACGAGACTACCTTATGTTATTGTATCATGCTTTGGACTTCATTATGGGGCCGTGTGCAGAGGGCGAAAGGTCAAACGGTAAAACCGTGGACTTTGGACCTTGGATTGCAGAGAAGAAAAGGAGAGGCCGAGGATTAACGGGACCCGGAGGCCTATATAAGCGGGCCCAGCGCTGGAATCAGGACGAATCATCGAGCATCAAACCGCGAGTGAACAACGTCTAGTAAAAGTCAAATTCAAGGATATAAAGGGTGTTTTTATTAGAGGTATACAACTTTATGTTGGCATTACTATTCAAGATGGAGAACGATCTAACAGCTGTCAAGTGATTTATTCTCAGTTTTGTTTGGCAATTCATCATGAATAGACTCACGCCTGAACAACGCTTGCAAATAGTGCAATTTTATTTCGAAAATAATGGTTCTGTGCGGAATACGTATCCCGATTTTCATAAGCGAATTTTGTTTAGCGATGAAGCGCACTTCTGGTTGAATGGCTACGTCAACAAACAAAACTGCCGCATTTGGAGTGAAGCTAACCCTCAAGTGTATGTCAAAACACCGTTACATCCAGAAAAACTGACTGTTTGGTGCGCTTTATGGGCTGGTGGAATAAGTGGTCCATACTTCTTCCAAAACGATGATGGCCAGAACGTTACAGTCAATGCTGATCGGATAGAGCCATGATTACTAACTTTTTCATTCCTGAATTGAGCAGCCATGATTTCCAGGAGCTGTACTTCCAACAAGACGGCGCAACATGTCACACAGCTCGTGCCACAATCGATTTATTGAAAGACACTTTTGGTAACCACCTAATTTCACGTTTTGGACCTGTGAATTGGCCTCCAAGATCTTGTGATTTAACACCGCTAGACTACTTTCTGTGGGTCTATGTAAAGTCATTGGTATATTCGGATAAGCCACAAACGCTTGAACATTTGGAAGACAACATTAGCCGTGTTATTGCCGATATACGGTCACAAATGTTGGAAAAAGTCATCGAAAATTGGACGTCCAGATTACGTCCAGACTACATCCGATCCAGCCGTGGCGGTCATATGCCAGAAATCATATTTAAAATGTAATGCCACAAGCTTATCTTTCGAATAAAAAAAAAATCATGTCAATCGAATAATCCATCGTTGTTTTATTGAAATTTAAAGTTCTTTACCTCTAAAAAAAACACCCTTTACAACCGTTTAATCGTCAGGCCAAAACCGGAGTCAACGGAGCACGCCACAAACGAGCAAGGACTCTGATCAGGCCAGCACACACCTAAGTTAACGACGAACAAAGGGTCGGGAATGCGAGAATCCGTTTAATCGTCAGGACAAAGCCTGAGTCAACGGAAAAGGGAGTTGGACAGACAAGGACTATCTTGCAAATGAAGACTAGACAGATCCCAGACTAGATGGGGCAGAGGCAACAGTTTCTACGTCAGGCCAAAGACCGGAGTCAACGGAGCATACAACCAATAGAAAGGGACTCTATCAACGAAAGCATTCACCGGACCTGAGAAACGATCACAAGGAAAACATGTGGAGAGCAACGACAGAATACATGTCACCGAGGAAAGGGGAGAGGCGGTACGGGGTACCGTAAAGCTGGGAAGAACACGCGTCGCGACGGCCACCAAAAATTAACTGAAGAGACCGAGCCAAAACGAGAGAAGACCTAGGCATCGGAGGAAAGTGGCGGCATCAGACACGCAGGGTTAAGAGAAAACGGGGCCCCAAAGAGATGACATAAGCCGCAAAGAGAGCCGATAGGGACATAACGGTACGGCACAAAAGGAATCCCCAAAACAGAGGCTTCATGGTAAAGGGAATTGCAAGGGAACGGGCAAACCAAATCAAGAAGTCAGCATGAGTACCCGAATTACCCGAGCAGCAGCAAGGAGGCAGGCCGCGCTTCAGCGAGGTCCTGAAGGACCCGTCGCGGAGCAAAGACGGTCGGAGGCTAGGCCGCTGCCTATCTTCCGGCCCACCCAAACCCCGCGGCGTGGTGCCGAGGACGATGGAGCTCGCTCGGAGCCCGAACCCATAGTCACCTCGGATGAGAGTGACATGGAGTGGGCCGAGGCCCCGGTCAAGGAGAGGCGGGAGTGGCGCCTAAAAAGGGCCAGGGATCCGGAAGTCGACGCAATCCCGCCGGGACACACCCGAACATTTAACGGTGCGGCGAAGAGGCCAAGGGGAAGCGGAAGCACCTCGGTGAAGATGGCTGAGGCAAGAGCCAAGATGCTAAGGGACGAGGTCGAGCGGATGCGGACGATGAGGGCCCCGTACGAGGACCGCAGAGCGATCGAGAAGGACCTCGAGACGGCGCAGCGGGAATGAGAGTCATCGTTCAGGAGGCATATCGCCTCAAGCGAAAAGAGGAGAAGGCCCGGAAGGAAGCGGAAGTCGAGGAGGCCAAGAGAAGGGCGGAGGAGGAGAAGCGGTCCAGGGACACCGAATGGCAGCAACGGCTGCAGAAGTGGGAAGAGGAGGAACGCCAATTGTGGTCAGGCGAGGTCCTGGTGGAGGCGGTGCCCCTAATCCCAGGAGGGATGCAGGGAATTCCCCCGACTCCCCGATCCGATGACAACGAGGGTGCCAGTCGTGGACCCGGGCCCCCGAGCCAGTGGGTCCAGTCGGATGGATGGGTTCCCCACCAATACCCAAATCCCCATCCCCAAGATTGACACGAGCCACCTCCGACCCCCTTCCGCAAGAATGGCCGGAGGATGACGACCGGGATCCCGCTCCCAGCCCCCCACCACGACAACAGGAGGCGGAGTCCCTACGCCCACCGAAGTGGACCCCGGCCCGAACTCCCACGCCACGGTATGACCAGGGGGTCCGAGGAGAAGAGCGCGAGGACAGCAGTCGGGAATCCGCTCCCAGACCCCCTCCACGTCATCCAGAGGCAGAGAACCCCCACCCACCGAAGTGGACTCCGGCCCGACCGCCCACGCCTCGGCACGGCCAGGAGGTCCGAGAGGAGGAACCGGAGGAACACACCAAGCAGGAGGCTCCCAGACCAGGAGGAGGGGAGGAGCAGTGGCAGTACTGCCGCACAGAGATCCCGCAGGCCCACGTCGCGCATGCATTAAATGCGTTTGTGGCCGGCAGCGTCCAGTGGCGGCAACACACCGTCACGTGGACCTGGCCTGTCAGCGACGAGGCGAAGGCCACGGAGGAGACGGAGACCCCAGCGCAGGACCCTCCAAAATCAAATCCGCGGGACCCCAGGGTGCGCCGCGAAGACGCCGGGTGGTTGCCGCCGACACCGGAGACGGGAGATGTCCTGGAGAAAGGGCCATGGGTGTGGCCGACACCTACGGACAACCCGAGGCCCAAACTCCAGCGGCAGATCTCCGCCCAGAGGCACGCGGCCCAGTGGCCAGGCCCACACTGGTGCGAATGGTGTCCCGGACGGAGGGCGGATCCTGGCAGGACATCGCCGAGGAGGAGTGGCCAGCTGGCCTATTGGAGCAAGCCGGTGATAAAGCATGCCATGCGACGAGGAGGCCGACGCTGCGTGATGGCAGAGGTAGGCTACAGGAAATACCGCATCCGTTTGGCGGCCTCTGGCCAAGTTAGTGTTCGCCGTTTCGATTGTTAGCCGTAAAAAAAAAAAAATAAATAAAAATCAAACAAAAATAACCCTATCACACACGTAAACACTGACACTGGGACTTAAAACGCGGACAAAACTAGCACAAACACTTAAAATGATAACACCATAACAAAAAGCTGGGGAGTTTATTTAAAAACAAGAAAGAAAAGCTAACTTCGGACGGAGCCGAAGTTGATACACCCTTGCAGAATATTCTGTAAATTATAATCTTCAAAATTATTCATATGATGTATTCTTAATACTCATAAAAAGTCCCAACTTCCTAACTTTAAAAACACCAGTCAGTTATATGGCAGCTATAGGATATAGTCAGCCGATCCTTATGAAATTGGTAGGTCGGATTGATTGGCCAAAAATAAAACCCATAGAAAATCCAAACTTCCTAACTTTACAAACACCAAAGTTATGGCATTTCCGATCAATCAGTTATATGGCGGTTAAAGGATATAGTCGTCTGATCCTTATGAAATTCGGTAGGTCGGATTAATTGGCCAAAAATAAAACTCATAGAAAATCCCAACTTCCTAGCTCTAAAAACACCAACGTTATGGCTTTTCCGATCGTTCAGTTATATGGCAGCTATATGATATAGTCGCCCGATCCGGCTCGTTCCGATATACTACCTGCAATAGAAAGACAATTTTTGGGAAAGTTTCAAGCAGATAGCTTTCAAACTGAGGGACTAGTTTGCGTAGAAACGGACGGACAGACGGACGGACAGACGGACATGGCTAGATCGACTCTCCTGGTGATGCTGATCAGGAATATATATACTTTATAGGGTCGGAAATGTCTCCTTCACTTCGTTGCAAACTTTTGACTGGCGGCAGTCCATCTATGTCCCAGGTCGTCTTTTTCTTTATCTCCTTGGGAAAGCCGTTCATCTGAAATCGAAAACAAAAGCAAATCAGTTGAGCAACAAATGCTTTGAGAGCCCAGTGCCTGTTTACCCTAGTCTGTGAACGGTGACGCATCCCTAGACCCTCATAGCCCCGAGGCCAAAGACAACGGAGGCGTTCCGGACCAGCACGAAGCAAGGCAGCGGAGAGCGACGGTGGAGCAACCACAATTCATCGGGGAAGGCGTTGAGACAACCATCTGTCACCATTAGTCCCAGGCCGAGGGACAAGTAGGGCGAATTAAGATCATAGTAAAAACATCCTAACATTCTGTGCGTTCTCACTAGACAATCGGGCGGTCACGCTTATATAAATTTGGTGGGACGAACAACACATATCTTCTGAGCTAGCCGCACGGTACTCGTAGCGAGCAGACCATAAAAATCAATTCGTTACAGAAGATATTTATATGGTTTCTCTATTCAATATAATTTTCTTATTAAAAAAGACAGCTATTTGGCCGTGATTACGTTAAATTTACGATATATATATATATAAAAATAAAGTATAAAAAGGAGTGTGCTGACTCACAAGAGAATAAGAATGTTGACGATTATGCCGTACTTCCGCAGGATCCAACGTTGTCCTCAGGCCTGATGACTGTTGAAGCGTTCCTGTAGATTTTATAAATATGGATAAATGTTGTCAAAACTGCCCACAAAGTTTTACACTATAATAAGAGTCGTAAAGTTAATCAGTAAAATATTCTTAAAGAAATACAAAAGAAAACGTAACTAAATCTACGATACTATTCCCGCAAATGAGCACGCATGAACATGCTGTTAATGCTCTCCTTAGCGAGTTGATTCGCAGAAATCCAATTGAGGTGCGAAACTGGACAGGCTTGAACGTGTCGCAACGCTCAAGCACGCTTGCTGCACACAACCACGACAAGCAGCTTCTTGATAAATCCGGGGAAGAATATTCCAGCAGTGCCACGAGAAAGTTTCCAAAAGATTTCCGAAGGTAGAAAATACACGTTCTGCAGTAGACGGCGACTGTTTTCGCCTGATCCCAGAAAAACTCCTGTCTGTGCCCAAAGCTGGTCCCTCGAATAACAAATTGGCGTACTGGGAAAGCATATCAAAGTTTAGGCATTCTGAAGTCAGACAATTTACACGGTATATCAAATCCTCGACTGCAATATCGTTAGCCGAGCCACTGAACTTGATTCGCCAGTTCGAAATCACATTTGAAATCCTATCGTGTCGATCCATAGAAAGGTCGCTGCGATCTGTGTTAGCATCTGAAGAATTTATAGTCCGTTGACTGTTTCGATCTGCGCTGTTGTGGAAATCTGCTCGTCCCAAATTATTTCGATTTTCACGTTGGAACTGAGCTAAGTAATTTCCAGGAAATATTGACCTATTCAACTGGCTGAACATCTGTGTCATTTGGTTTGTCACTGTTTCTGTCATTCTAGCTTGGAATGCTTGCATCTGAGTGATTTGATTTTCTTCCATTCTTGATTGGAGAGCTCGCATTCGATTAATCAGAAAATGCTGATTAGGAACTTCGTTTGCAACAGGGTTATCTCCATTATGATTTTCATCTTGGGGATCCTGCTCTGCATTCTGAACTGAAATGTTATCGTTCTGATTAGCTGCGTTTCGATGCATTGATCTGGTTATAACTCGATTTTCTCCAGCTATGTTGGGTCTCATCAGGGTTCGAGAACATGGTTGAGAATATGTTGGACAAGTGTTGTGCTCCTGTAGCCAACCTTGTAGACAGGCCTTGTGAAAACTGTGCTGACAAGCAGTTTTGATTAGTTCCAAATCAAACACTACTGCGTTGCAGATGGTGCATATCACCGAATCATCAGTGCCTCATGAAACTAGGTTTTCGTTACTGTGCCTAACCGACATTTTAAACTTTTGGTATCTTACACTAGAGAATACGAGAAACAACAAGAGAGAACGCTATAGCCCCGACTATCAGATACCCGTTACTCAGGTAAAGGGAGTGCGAGGGAGATGGAGACAGAAACTTTGATCACGCATAACTTTTTAACGAATGGTCCGATTTAAAAAATTTCTTCTACATTTCGATAGGTATTGATAAACACAATAAAACTGCATTTTTACTTTTCCGAAATATTTAAATTTTTAAAATCGTATTTAAGCGATTGTGGGCGTTAAAGGGGGCGTGGCACCATTTTGAAACAAACTTGCGCTGCGTAGGAACTTCTAAAATTTACATGCAAAATGCCAATCTTCTAGCTTTTATAGTTTCCGAGATCTCAGCGTTCATACGGACAGACAGACAGACAGACAGACAGACGGACAGACAGACGGACAGACGGACATGGCTAGATCGACTCGGCTAGTGATCCTGATCAAGAATATATATACTTTATAGGGTCGGAAACGCTTCCTTCTAGCTGTTACATACTTTTGCACGAATACAATATACCCTTTTACTCTACGAGTAACGGGTATAATTACAGAACAATGTACGATATTGATAATACGATACAAGCAATTAGAAATTTAACATACTTTATAAGATATGCGATAAGTTTTACGATAAGTTTTAAGATAATGCGATATAAGAGAATGCGATATAAGATAATGCGATATAAGATAATGCGATATAAGGGAATACGATATAAGATAATGCGATATAAGAGAAAGCGATATAAGAAAAGAAAGCGATATAATTAAAACGATATGAGGGGCTTATCCTGGGTAGTAAAGCAGCAATAGCTTATTTTGTTCGATAGGTGCAATAAAACTGATAATGAATACGGATCTAATTATAAAATTGTGGTTTTGAGATCTTTTCAAATGAATGAGGAACTAGACGGACCTATCCATCTAGAGCAAATCTCATTCCGAAATGGAAAGAAAGATTTGTTCGAAAACTGAAAGCTTGGTAAAGAACCGACCTAATATCAGGACTATAATTCCAAAGCACCAACAATTCGAATTGGAATGTTTTTGACTATAATGTTCGACGTTCTGTTCCGAACTGAGAAACAGGTAGCTGAAGTCCTTAAGGCATCACGCGGCTAAGTCCAGGCGCTTTGTTTTAATTCTTGTCGCGATTTGAGCTTGGCGTATTGCTCGGCGAGTCCGACAGAGTTGAATAAAAAGAGTCCTTCGACAAAGAACCTTGGACTCGGAAGGGAAGTTGTCCAGAACCAGCGGCCGTGCGAAAACAATTGCCTTGTCGAATTCCGGCGTACGCCTGAACCGGCAAGCGTCCGAACCACGGGTGTCTCGAGAGGCGTATGCGTCGAGAGCACGGTAGTTCACCGCCAGAGTCCTAGAAAAGCAGCTGACCAAATCCCGAGAGCCAAAGACCCGCTGCACCTAGTCTCACAAGAGCACGCGGACAACGGAGCGAGGATTCGCGCCGTAAGCAGAGCAAGGACACAAGAAACGACGAGCAGTCATCGCAGGCTCAGCAGCAACCAAGCCATACTCCAACATATCCAGTCTACGCTAAGAGGGGAGGGCGGAAGCGTTCGTCTTGAACCTAGCGTCCTGCCACAGGGACTGCATTGGCGGCTTTCCGGCAGGTAGAAACTGTGTAGGCGTCTGGTGTGACCGGCCGGGACAGATCCAGGGACTGGAGGCTGTGGCTGCGAAAGGAGGAGTTAAATAACTCCACACAAATATCCCAAAAATAACTGCATGGAAACCTGCCAGTTGCTACTTACGCAACTACTTCGCGTAGTAACGGCAACGCAGGAAAAGAGAGTTTGGAGAAAGCAGTTGAAGAGAGTACGAGGAGAGAAAGTACAGAGTACGAATCCAAAGAGAGTTTGGGAAAGACGGAGCGGAGAGAGGCGCCAGAGCGATACGGCACTAGTCACAGCAAGAGTCCAGAGAGCGCAGGCGTGCCGTGAGCAAGGAAAGAACGGTACAACGCTGCACTTTGGACCATGATACAATAACATAAGGTAGTCTCGTCGGCTGTCTAAACGTTCGGGTTTTGGTCAGTGCGTGTCGTCTTTCGAAGGTAAAGGTTTTCTGCGGACGAATTTTTTAGGAAATTAACCCTTGAGCAACATGACATTTTGCAATGTGTGCCGCAAACACGTCGATGGCGTAAAGGCACCGAAATGTTTGGAAAAAATAGCGCTGTGGGAGGAATCGCTGTGATACTTTTAAAATAACAAAGAATGTAAACGAAACTTTAATAATCGCAGCCGGAAATGTTAGTATAAGTTTTTATGTCTAAACTTATACTAACATTTTCGGCTGCGATTATTAAAGTTTCGCTTACATTCGTTGTTATTTTAAGATTAGAATATATTTATACACGTTACTCGTAGAGTAAAAGGGTATATTGTATTCGTGCAAAAGTATGTAACAGCTAGAAGGAAGCGTTTCCGACCCTATAAAGTATATATATTCTTGATCAGGGTCACTAGCCGAGTCGATATAGCCATGTCCGTCTGTCCGTCTGTCTGTCCTTATGAACGCTAAGATCTCGGAAACTATAAAAGCTAGAAGATTGGCATTTTGCATGCAGATTCTAGGAGTTCCTACGCAGCGCAAGTTTGTTTCAAAAAGGTGCCACGCCCCCTTTAACGCCCACAATCGCTTATATACGATTTTAAAAATTTTAATATTTCGGAAAAGTAAAAATGCAGTTTTATTGTGTTTATCTCTCTTGTTTTGAATTAAGAATCTTAACAAAAGACTCAGTATTCAGAGACAAAAACAACGCCTAATTTCAAATTCAAAATTATTAAAAATTAAATTATAAAAAAAAATTAAACTCCTTTTATTATGAAAGGCAAAGAAAAACCCCCTGAACCATCTAAGGGTTAATCGACACATTCTGTTGTCGCTCTGCTCGCACTTACTAAACAGTTCCCATCTCACTCGCACTCATTGTTATAATAGTAGGGTACCAAAATTTTGCCGACGAGACTACCTTATGTTATTGTATCATGCTTTGGACTTCATTATGGGGCCGTGTGCAGAGGGCGAAAGGTCAAACGGTAAAACCGTGGACTTTGGACCTTGGATTGCAGAGAAGAAAAGGAGAGGCCGAGGATTAACGGGACCCGGAGGCCTATATAAGCGGGCCCAGCGCTGGAATCAGGACGAATCATCGAGCATCAAACCGCGAGTGAACAACGTCTAGTAAAAGTCAAATTCAAGGATATAAAGGGTGTGTTTTTATTAGAGGTATACAACTTTATGTTGGCATTACTATTCAAGATGGAGAACGATCTAACAGCTGTCAAGTGATTTATTCTCAGTTTTGTTTGGCAATTCATCATGAATAGACTCACGCCTGAACAACGCTTGCAAATAGTGCAATTTTATTTCGAAAATAATGGTTCTGTGCGGAATACGTATCCCGATTTTCATAAGCGAATTTTGTTTAGCGATGAAGCGCACTTCTGGTTGAATGGCTACGTCAACAAACAAAACTGCCGCATTTGGAGTGAAGCTAACCCTCAAGTGTATGTCAAAACACCGTTACATCCAGAAAAACTGACTGTTTGGTGCGCTTTATGGGCTGGTGGAATAAGTGGTCCATACTTCTTCCAAAACGATGATGGCCAGAACGTTACAGTCAATGCTGATCGGATAGAGCCATGATTACTAACTTTTTCATTCCTGAATTGAGCAGCCATGATTTCCAGGAGCTGTACTTCCAACAAGACGGCGCAACATGTCACACAGCTCGTGCCACAATCGATTTATTGAAAGACACTTTTGGTAACCACCTAATTTCACGTTTTGGACCTGTGAATTGGCCTCCAGATCTTGTGATTTAACACCGCTAGACTACTTTCTGTGGGTCTATGTAAAGTCATTGGTATATTCGGATAAGCCACAAACGCTTGAACATTTGGAAGACAACATTAGCCGTGTTATTGCCGATATACGGTCACAAATGTTGGAAAAAGTCATCGAAAATTGGACGTCCAGATTACGTCCAGACTACATCCGATCCAGCCGTGGCGGTCATATGCCAGAAATCATATTAAAATGTAATGCCACAAGCTTATCTTTCGAATAAAAAAAAATCATGTCAATCGAATAATCCATCGTTGTTTTATTGAAATTTAAAGTTCTTTACCTCTAAAAAAACACCCTTTACAACCGTTTAATCGTCAGGCCAAAACCGGAGTCAACGGAGCACGCCACAAACGAGCAAGGACTCTGATCAGGCCAGCACACACCTAAGTTAACGACGAACAAAGGGTCGGGAATGCGAGAATCCGTTTAATCGTCAGGACAAAGCCTGAGTCAACGGAAAAAGGGAGTTGGACAGACAAGGACTATCTTGCAAATGAAGACTAGACAGATCCCAGACTAGATGGGGCAGAGGCAACAGTTTCTACGTCAGGCCAAAAGACCGGAGTCAACGGAGCATACAACCAATAGAAAGGGGACTCTATCAACGAAAGCATTCACCGGACCTGAGAAACGATCACAAGGAAAACATGTGGAGAGCAACGACAGAATACATGTCACCGAGGAAAGGGGAGAGGCGGTACGGGGTACCGTAAAGCTGGGAAGAACACGCGTCGCGACGGCCACCAAAAATTAACTGAAGAGACCGAGCCAAAACGAGAGAAGACCTAGGCATCGGAGGGAAAGTGGCGGCATCAGACACGCAGGGTTAAGAGAAAACGGGGCCCCAAAGAGATGACATAAGCCGCAAAGAGAGCCGATAGGGACATAACGGTACGGCACAAAAGGAATCCCCAAAACAGAGGCTTTCATGGTAAAGGGAATTGCAAGGGAACGGGCAAACCAAATCAAGAAGTCAGCATGAAGTACCCGAATTACCCGAGCAGCAGCAAGGAGGCAGGCCGCGCTTCAGCGAGGTCCTGAAGGACCCGTCGCGGAGCAAAGACGGTCGGAGGCTAGGCCGCTGCCTATCTTCCGGCCCACCCAAACCCCGCGGCGTGGTGCCGAGGACGATGGAGCTCGCTCGGAGCCCGAACCCATAGTCACCTCGGATGAGAGTGACATGGAGTGGGCCGAGGCCCCGGTCAAGGAGAGGCGGGAGTGGCGCCTAAAAAGGGCCAGGGATCCGGAAGTCGACGCAATCCCGCCGGGACACACCCGAACATTTAACGGTGCGGCGAAGAGGCCAAGGGGGAAGCGGAAGCACCTCGGTGAAGATGGCTGAGGCAAGAGCCAAGATGCTAAGGGACGAGGTCGAGCGGATGCGGACGATGAGGGCCCCGTACGAGGACCGCAGAGCGATCGAGAAGGACCTCGAGACGGCGCAGCGGGAATGAGAGTCATCGTTCAGGAGGCATATCGCCTCAAGCGAAAAGAGGAGAAGGCCCGGAAGGAAGCGGAAGTCGAGGAGGCCAAGAGAAGGGCGGAGGAGGAGAAGCGGTCCAGGGACACCGAATGGCAGCAAACGGCTGCAGAAGTGGGAAGAGGAGGAACGCCAATTGTGGTCAGGCGAGGTCCTGGTGGAGGCGGTGCCCCTAATCCCAGGAGGGATGCAGGGAATTCCCCCGACTCCCCGATCCGATGACAACGAGGGTGCCAGTCGTGGACCCGGGCCCCCGAGCCAGTGGGTCCAGTCGGATGGATGGGTTCCCCCACCAATACCCAAATCCCCATCCCCAAGATTGACACGAGCCACCTCCGACCCCCTTCCGCAAGAATGGCCGGAGGATGACGACCGGGATCCCGCTCCCAGCCCCCCACCACGACAACAGGAGGCGGAGTCCCTACGCCCACCGAAGTGGACCCCGGCCCGAACTCCCACGCACGGTATGACCAGGGGGTCCGAGGAGAAGAGCGCGAGGACAGCAGTCGGGAATCCGCTCCCAGACCCCCTCCACGTCATCCAGAGGCAGAGAACCCCCACCCACCGAAGTGGACTCCGGCCCGACCGCCCACGCCTCGGCACGGCCAGGAGGTCCGAGAGGAGGAACCGGAGGAACACACCAAGCAGGAGGCTCCCAGACCAGGAGGAGGGGAGGAGCAGTGGCAGTACTGCCGCACAGAGATCCCGCAGGCCCACGTCGCGCATGCATTAAATGCGTTTGTGGCCGGCAGCGTCCAGTGGCGGCAACACACCGTCACGTGGACCTGGCCTGTCAGCGACGAGGCGAAGGCCACGGAGGAGACGGAGACCCCAGCGCAGGACCCTCCAAAATCAAATCCGCGGGACCCCAGGGTGCGCCGCGAAGACGCCGGGTGGTTGCCGCCGACCACCGGAGACGGGAGATGTCCTGGAGAAAGGGCCATGGGTGTGGCCGACACCTACGGACAACCCGAGGCCCAAACTCCAGCGGCAGATCTCCGCCCAGAGGCACGCGGCCCAGTGGCCAGGCCCACACTGGTGCGAATGGTGTCCCGGACGGAGGGCGGATCCTGGCAGGACATCGCCGAGGAGGAGTGGCCAGCTGGCCTATTGGAGCAGCCGGTGATAAAGCATGCCATGCGACGAGGAGGCCGACGCTGCGTGATGGCAGAGGTAGGCTACAGGAAATACCGCATCCGTTTGGCGGCCTCTGGCCAAGTTAGTGTTCGCCGTTTCGATTGTTAGCCGTAAAAAAAAAAAAAATAAATAAAAATCAAACAAAAATAACCCTATCACACACGTAAACACTGACACTGGGACTTAAAACGCGGACAAAACTAGCACAAACACTTAAAATGATAACACCATAACAAAAAGCTGGGGAGTTTATTTAAAAACAAGAAAGAAAAGCTAACTCGGACGGAGCCGAAGTTGATACACCCTTGCAGAATATTCTGTAAATTATAATCTTCAAAATTATTCATATGATGTATTCTTATACTCATAAAAAGTCCCAACTTCCTAACTTTAAAAACACCAGTCAGTTATATGGCAGCTATAGGATATAGTCAGCCGATCCTTATGAAATTTGGTAGGTCGGATTGATTGGCCAAAAATAAAACCCATAGAAAATCCAAACTTCCTAACTTTACAAACACCAAAGTTATGGCATTTCCGATCAATCAGTTATATGGCGGTTAAAGGATATAGTCGTCTGATCCTTATGAAATTCGGTAGGTCGGATTAATTGGCCAAAAATAAAACTCATAGAAAATCCCAACTTCCTAGCTCTAAAAACACCAACGTTATGGCTTTTCCGATCGTTCAGTTATATGGCAGCTATATGATATAGTCGCCCGATCCGGCTCGTTCCGATATACTACCTGCAATAGAAAGACAATTTTTGGGAAAGTTTCAAGCAGATAGCTTTCAAACTGAGGGACTAGTTTGCGTAGAAACGGACGGACAGACGGACGGACAGACGGACATGGCTAGATCGACTCTCCTGGTGATGCTGATCAGGAATATATATACTTTATAGGGTCGGAAATGTCTCCTTCACTTCGTTGCAAACTTTTGACTGGCGGCAGTCCATCTATGTCCCAGGTCGTCTTTTTCTTTATCTCCTTGGGAAAGCCGTTCATCTGAAATCGAAAACAAAAAGCAAATCAGTTGAGCAACAAATGCTTTGAGAGCCCAGTGCCTGTTTACCCTAGTCTGTGAACGGTGACGCATCCCTAGACCCTCATAGCCCCGAGGCCAAAGACAACGGAGGCGTTCCGGACCAGCACGAAGCAAGGCAGCGGAGAGCGACGGTGGAGCAACCACAATTCATCGGGGAAGGCGTTGAGACAACCATCTGTCACCATTAGTCCCAGGCCGAGGGACAAGTAGGCGAATTAAGATCATAGTAAAAACATCCTAACATTCTGTGCGTTCTCACTAGACAATCGGGCGGTCACGCTTATATAAATTTGGTGGGACGAACAACACATATCTTCTGAGCTAGCCGCACGGTACTCGTAGCGAGCAGACCATAAAAATCAATTCGTTACAGAAGATATTTATATGGTTTCTCTATTCAATATAATTTTCTTATTAAAAAAGACAGCTATTTGGCCGTGATTACGTTAAATTTACGATATATATATATATAAAAATAAAGTATAAAAAGGAGTGTGCTGACTCACAAGAGAATAAGAATGTTGACGATTATGCCGTACTTCCGCAGGATCCAACGTTGTCCTCAGGCCTGATGACTGTTGAAGCGTTCCTGTAGATTTTATAAATATGGATAAATGTTGTCAAAACTGCCCACAAAGTTTTACACTATAATAAGAGTCGTAAAGTTAATCAGTAAAATATTCTTAAAGAAATACAAAAGAAAACGTAACTAAATCTACGATACTATTCCCGCAAATGAGCACGCATGAACATGCTGTTAATGCTCTCCTTAGCGAGTTGATTCGCAGAAATCCAATTGAGGTGCGAAACTGGACAGGCTTGAACGTGTCGCAACGCTCAAGCACGCTTGCTGCACACAACCACGACAAGCAGCTTCTTGATAAATCCGGGGAAGAATATTCCAGCAGTGCCACGAGAAAGTTTCCAAAAGATTTCCGAAGGTAGAAAATACACGTTTCTGCAGTAGACGGCGACTGTTTTCGCCTGATCCCAGAAAAACTCCCTGTCTGTGCCAACAGCGAGGCAAAGAGGCGACAAGCGGTCCGCAGCTAAATAATAGGCGAAGCGATCAGCAGCAAGGCAATAGGAGGTGCGACACGCGGTTCCAAGATGCGCACGCCGAAGTTTTGGGAACTCGCACACGCACAAATAAATCAGGTGATCAGGAATCGCAAGCGGGCGACTGGCCGTTAGCCGTGCTTAAAGCCGGGCCTTGGAAAATATATCCTCGTGTTTCAACTATGTATGTCTTGGGAACCACGAAGAAGACACCAGATTAATTTCTAGAAAAACGCAATTAAAATACTAATTACTTCTGAAAAAGGGTCAACACGTTTTCAGGATGAACTGAGATATTAATTTCAAAAGCGAACGACTGCCTTAGGGAAAAGCCGGAAACAGCATTAATGAATTGTGGAATTAGTACGTCCAAAATCCAAAGGCTGGATTTTCGTTCTGGTATTTCTGTTGCTAATCTGGTATTTTTCTCAAGATCTAATCTTCACGTTGCCAGACTGGTGATATTTGCTTAAAGTTCCAACATGAGTTTTAAAATTTCACTCGCTCCCACACTTTAAAAATTGTGGCTAGCTATTTGTTGTCTCTTATTTTTCCACATTTTTCAGAGTTTTCCGTAAACAGAGTTATTCAAAAACAAAATTTTTTTCAAATTAATTTGTAGCTCATTTTCTGTGTTTTGCCTTTAAAGCCTAGTACTCAAATCGACAAACGAGTACGCTAACGTAAAAACTTTAATCTTTCCAATGTGACCAAAATTTCGTGAGTTCATCAGAATTATGCGTGCTACGGTCGTACTGTCAATCAGCTGGGTTTGTTGACAAGCAGTTAATATTCAAATATCGTATTTGCGGGAACGAGCCTTTAAAAGATATTATCAAATACCTTGGTAAGACAAGTCTGCCGCTGTACAAAGAAATTAAAAAACAATACAATTTATTAATTGGCCAAAATAAAACTCATAGAAAATCCCAACTTCCTAACTTTAAAAACACCAACGTTATGGCTTTTCCGATCGTTCAGTTATATGGATATATATATGATATATGATATATATATGGATATGATATAGTCGCCCGATCCGGCTCGTTCCGATATACTACCTGCAATAGAAAGACAACTTTTGGGAAAGTTTCAAGCAGATAGCTTTAAAACTGAGGGACTAGTTTGGACAGACGGACGGACAGACGGACGGACAGACGGTCGGACAGACGGTCGGACAGACGGACAGACGGACAGATCGACTCTCCTGGTGATGCTGATCAAGAATATATATACTTTATAGGGTCGGAAATGTCTCCTTCACTGCGTTGCAAACTTTTGACTGAAATTATAATACCCTCTGCAAGGGTATAATAAGTATTTTTAATAATGTTAGAATTTTAAAATAAAGAGTATATTTCGAAAGCGCGCTGCAGCGAACAAAAACTTCTGAATACATGTGCACATATACAGTCGTCGGCTGTCGCAGTATGCGTGCAAGAGAGCGGCCGGCTCTAGAGCGCTCTCTCGCTGGCATTTGGGCAAGAGAGCGAAAAGCCAGTTAAAAAGCCAGCACAAACAAGAAAGAAAGGCTAACTTCGAGCGGAGCCGAATATTCTGTAAATTATATTGGTTGGCCAAAAATAAAACTAATAAAAAATCCCAACTTCCTAACTTTTACGAGGACGGAAGCTAACTTCGGCAAGCCGAAGTTTTAATACCCTTGCAGACTTTGCCGAAATGGCTAAAATGAAAAAGTAGAGAAAGGAATAAGGTATATTGTTCCTATGGGAGCTATAGGATATAGACGTCCGATCGTCACGCGCTTTTACCCTAATCAAAAAAATACGATTGGAAAAGATTCATGTCAATAGCTTATATACTGCGCGAAATATCCTAAAAATCATTAAATTTTAACCGATTTCACCCTATTGTTCCTATAGGAGCTATAGGATATAGACGTCCGATCGCCAAGCGCTTTTACCCTGATCAAGGTATCCATAAAAAAATAATTGAATTTTAAAAATTCAATTTCTGATATTCTCCGTTCTCTCGTTCTCTTGGACCCTAAACTAAAATGTTCAAACCACATTTCGTCCATGGTTAATAAAGCCAGAGGAGTGGTTGGATTTATTAAAAGGTGGTCAAAAGAATTCGATGATCCTTATTTAACTAAAACTTTATTTATTTCGTTAGTCCGTCCGATTCTGGAGTATGGGTCTCCCGTCTGGAGTCCGCAATACGGAATACATATTGGTCGTATTGAATCAGTACAAAAAACTTTCTTCATTTTGCTTTACGGCGCCTAAACTGGGATGCAAATCTTAACTTACCTTCTTATTCTAGTAGACTTCTGTTGATTAATTTACCCTCCCTAGCCAACCGTAGAACGATGCTTGGTACTGTCTTCATTTATAACCTTATACATGGTGATATTGACTCCCCCGACTTAATAAGTCGGCTAAACTTTTCTGTGCCAAGTGGATTAACTAGAAATTATATTCCCCTAATATTAAATCATTGTAGATCTAACTATGCCTTGCATGAGCCTTTCAGAGTATTGTGTTCTGACTATAATAGATTTTTTCCTATAATCTCAAATCTTGACTCTCTGCCGCTCTAAAAACGATTAATACTAGCTTCATTGGCACAAAATTGATCTTACTATTACTTTTTTCCCCGGACTTTTACCTATATTTCCTTATCTTGCGTCTATCTTCTCGCGAATCGTGCCGTACGATACACGGCTGCGACCCTCGGTCGGTTGGGCCGTAGGACTCCGCGCGAAAAAAAAAAAAAAAAAAAAACGATTTATGTTAAAAGCTTTTACACTGCGCGAAATATCTTCCATTCTTGCAAGTTATATCCGATTGTTCCTATGGGAGCTATAGGATATAGACATCCGATCCGGGCGGTTTTATAAACTTGATCTGCGTACACATATTTTAGGACGACTGGGAAAGTTTCAGATCACTAGCTTTTAAACTGAGCTCGCAAACGGTATTGAAACAGACGGACAGACGGACGGACGGATAGACGGACATGGCTATATCGAATCCTCTATTGATCCTGATCAAAAATATATATACTTTATGGGGTCGGAAACGTCTCCTTCACTGCGTTACAAACTTCTGACCAAAATTATAATACCCTCTGCAAGGGTATAAAAACACCAAAGCAATGGCATTTCCAATCGTTAAGTTATATGGCAGCTATAGGATATAGTCGGCCGATCCTTATGAAATTTAGTAGGTCGGATTGATTGGCCAAAAATAAAACCCATAGAAAATCCAAACTTTCTAACATTAAAACACCAAAGTTATGGCATTTCCGATCGTTCAGTTTTATTGCAGCTCTATGATATAGTCGCCCGACTTATATGCTACCTGCAATAGAGAGACAATTTTTGGGAAAGTTTCAAGCAGATAGCTTAAAAACTGAGGGACTAACTTGCGTAGAAACGGACGGACGGACAGAAGTTTGGCTAGATCGACTCTTCTGGTGATGCTGATCAAGAATATATATACTTTATATGGTCGGAAATGTCTCCTTCATTGCGTTGCAAACTTTTGACTGAAATTATAATACCCTCTGCAAGGGTACACAAATTCGTGTGCAAAACAATAGTATGGCGTTATGCATCTTAGAGATTATATTGGTTATCGTTAGGACCGGATCGGCACAGGTGTCAAGCGACCACCTGGATATGCGTCGCACCCACTCCACGTGCCGAAAGTGGCAATCGACCGCTTCTTTCTCCACTGTTTTCTCCTTCCGCGTCAGTCGACCGCTTCCAAAGAGCATGTTGTTGTTGGAGTCGATAATGGGATGGACTCCATCGATAGGTTAGGATGATAGAGCGATGGTTTCGGTGGCGCCCCCTTCGGGGAATCTGGTGGACGATCTGGCCATTTGAAATAATCCCGGTTCGCTTAGGGATTACCTTTCGGTGGCCTTGAATATCTCCAATGACCCAGTTTTGAGAGAGGCAAGGGAATATGGCGGTAGCAATGATAGGCAGAAATTGGGATAGTCGCAGCCATATTGTCCAGAAAGCTAGACGGAGCGGGAGTTATTTAATAAGTGTTTGTGCCGAAATCAAAAATAAAGTGAGTGTTATCCGTAGGGCAACACGGGTCCCGACACAAAGGGCCCCGAAAGATTTAATCGGGAGATTTAATTTGGAGATTCGCGTATATATATATACTCACCTTCGTTCGACCCAGCTAAGAACTTGCACCACCTCAACTCGCCTTCCCCAGACGCCGCCAACGCCATCCAACATTTCCTGGTAAGTCCGTCCCCGGCTACTAAGTCCCACTCGCATTAGAGTCATCAGGCTGCCAATTCGCGCGGCGTTGAGAGGCACCGCCGTCATATTCGCCCGGTACCTAGCCCAGAAGTGGCTGAAAATCATAAATGTTAATTAAATGTACACATTACTTAATTTATATACTTACCGTGTTGACCTGTGAATTGTTGTTGCCTGTTGACCTGTCCTCGTTGTTGCCTGTAAAAAAAGGTCGCGATTATTAGTTTTTCGGCGGGATAGTTTACAGCGGATGATTATGTACTGTGAGGAGTTAAATAACTCCTCACAAATGAATGAGAGTTTGGAGAACACAGCTGGTGAGAGTTTGGAGAATACAGCTGGTGAGAGTTTGGAGAATACAGCTGGAGAGAGTTTGGAGAGAAACAAGAAGAGAGTTTGGAGAATACGGCTGGAGAGAGTTTGGAGAGAACGTGTAACGGTAGAAGGCGGCGGACTTTGGACCGAGTATGGTGCCGTGCGCAAAACCGAAAAAGGAGAAGCCGAGAATTAACGGGATACGCCGGTTTATATAAGCGGGCCGAGCGCAGGAAGCGGGATCAGTCGATCACAAGGAGCCAATCCAGCAAGGTCAGTAGACAAGCAGAAAACAGTGAACAAAACAAGTCGAGTCAACAGCAGGAGGAAGCAGAGCCGCGCCGAGTCAACAGGAGCAAGATCGCTACATCAAGACGTTCGGGACTTAGAGTTGAAGTCTCCGAGCTGAGAAACAGGTATCTGAGATCCTTAAGGCATCACGCGGCTAAGTCTAGGCGCTTTGTTCTAATTCTGGTCGCGATTTGAGCTTGGCGTATTGCTCGGCGAGTCCGACAGAAGTGAATGAAAAGAGTCCTTCGACAAAGAACCGAGGGCTCGGAAGGGAGGTTGTCCAGAACCAGCTGCCGTGCGAAAACAATTGCCTTGTCGAATTCCGGCGTACGCCTGAACCGGCAGGCGAGAATTGTGCTGGCCTGGGTGCGACTAGCCCAGAAGGACGCGCGTCCGAATCACGGGTGTCTCGAGAGGCGTATGCGTCGAGAGCACCGTAGTTCACCGCCAGAGTCCTAGACAGGCAGCTAACCGAATCCCGAGAGCCAAAG
Source organism: Drosophila prolongata (assembly GCA_036346975.1). Taxonomy (NCBI): domain Eukaryota; kingdom Metazoa; phylum Arthropoda; class Insecta; order Diptera; family Drosophilidae; genus Drosophila; species Drosophila prolongata. The sequence goes on along the minus strand of JAYMZC010000055.1, from coordinate 29,838 downwards.
ATCCGCTGCACCTAGTCTCACAAGAGCACGCGGACAACGGAGCCAGGATCCGCCCCGTGAGCAGAGCAAGGACATCGAAGACGCAAGAAACGACGAGCAGTCATCGCAGGCCCAACAGCAACTGAGCCATACTACAACGTATCCAGTCCACGGCTAAGAGGCGGGGGCGGAAGCGTTCGTCGTGAACCTAGCGTCCTGCCACAGGGACTACATTGGCGGCCTTCCGGCGTATGCTTGAACCGTCAGGTAGAAACTGTGTAGGCGTCTGGTGTGACCGGCCGGGACAGATCCGGGGACAGGAGGCTGTGGCTGCGAAAGGCGTACGCTTTGAGAGCCCAGTGCCTGTTCACCCTAGTCTGGGAACGGTGACGCATCTCTAGACCTTCATAGCCCCGAGGCCAAAGACAGCGGAGGCGTTCCGGAGCAGCGAGCAGCAAGGCAGCGGAGAGCGACGGTGGAGCGACCACAATTCTTCACGGAAGGCGTCGAGACAACCATCTGTCACCATTAGTCCCAGGCAGAGGGATAAGTCGGCGAATAAAGATTTTTGTATAAAAATCCTAACCTTCTGTGCGTTCTCGCTAGACAATCGGGCGGTCACGTTTATATAAATTTGGTGGGACGAACAACACACTGAGCTAGCCGCACGATACTCGTTGCAAGCAAGCCATAAAAATCAGTTCGTTACATCTGGCGCCGAAAACGTGATTGTCCGGTCGGTGAGAATCAGCAAATAAACAGAAAATGGGAAAAGGATGGATATATCTCCTCAAGAAAGAGGATTTCGCGAAAATAGGAGCCAAGTTAGGCATCACTTTGGAGGGAAGCACGGATGACATGAGGAAAGCCCTCACAGAGTACCTAACAAGGAAACAGAATGACCCAGGAGTAGCAGAGATCTGGGCTGAGCTGGAAGAGAAATACGACGATAAGCCAGGCCCAACAGTCAAATTGCTGAACCCTGACGCCGAGGAACTCATAGCAAGTCTTGGAGTGGCCAGCATGAACGAATCTGGCAGAAGTCGAAACGCAAGCCAAGAAAGAAAATCAGGGCAGCAAAGACCTAGCACACCAGATTACGCCAAAGTCGCAAAACAAGTGAGAGAATAGTCGTTCAAATTCGATGGCACAGAGAAGCCACTGGAATTCCTAGAATTCCTCGAAGTTGGCAGATAAGGTGAAACAGCGGAAGCAAGGTTTCAGGGAACCGTTCAAAGATTACATGGTGGACATGCAGACTTTGATGAGGCCAATCGGGTACTCTCCAAAGGAGACCCTAGAAACAATCAAGGACAACTGCACACCAGACCTGAGAATTTCACTAAGAACGTACAAAGTGGATGATCTGGACACATTAATGATCCTGGCTGACGAGTACGAAGAACTGGACAAAGAGCGAGAAGAGTTCGTTCACGAACACAAGTTCTCTCGAAACAAAATCGCAGCACCACCACAAACTACATGCAGGAGATGTGAAGACAGCACGATAAATCAAACACCGTCCTATGGCCAGTGGACACCGGCCAATGTAACACAACAAAGGCAGCCAACGAACACATTATGGAGGCCACTAAACACCACTCAGGTGGCACGCAACCCAATGCCTAGAGCCACCAATACACAGACCCACATAATGAACCCACAGGAGGCATGTCGCCTTTGTGGAGGACACGAACACTGGGCACGAGGATGCAGGAACCAAAGATTACTATTCTGCTGGTGTGCGGCAAAATTGGCATCAGGAGCGTAGAGTGCTGCCAGAAAGCGGGAAATGGGCAGCGATCCCAGTCGCAGAGAGGAGCACAGGGGTCGCAAAGTGCCTCCTCTCCAAACTAACTGGCAATTTGATCGAGGAAAGAGCAGCAGTTATACGTTGAAATTGAAGGCGTCGCATACAAGGCCACAGTTGACACGGGAGCTACTCAAGTTTCATCAACGAGGAGCTAGCGGATAGACTGGCTGACAAGGAAGGATCACAAGGGACAAGACGGCAAGTTAGGTTGGCGGACGGCAGATGCAGCCGGATAAGCTCACAGCTCGAGTTCACGGTGGAATTTGGAATCAAACAAATGGAGATGAATCTGCTAATACTTTCAGGAGTAGTGGATGAACTAGTGCTGGGATGGAATTTCCTCACGGAAGTTGGGGCGGAAATAAAATGTGCGGAAATAAAATGTCAGGAAGAAAGGCTGTCGGTGGCGGTAAATTCACACTTAAGTGATGAAGAGGACATTGAGAAATTCCTCGACGAACAGTTAGCAGAATTCAGCACCATGTCAGGAACATCTACAGTGGCCGAGCACCAAATCACCATGAAAGACGACAAGCCAATCAAATAGAGGTATTATCCTAAGAACCCAAGAGTCCAAGGAGAGATCAACGCAAAGGTGGACGAGTTTTTACAAATGGGCTTCATAGAACATTTAAGAAGTCCATACAGCTCGCCCATCGTAATGGTGAAAAAGAAGACGGGCAAGTGGAGGCTATACGTTGATTTCAGACAAATAAACGCGAAGTCCATTAAAGATGCCTACCCGATGCCGCGGATTAATTATATCCTGGACCAACTCAGAGAGGCAAAATACATAAGCAGTCTAGACCTGAAAGACGGATATTGGCAAGTCCCTTCGGCGGTAAATAGTCGGCAATATACGGCGTTTACAGTACCTGGCAAAGGCTTATTCCAATGGAAAGTAATGCCTTTCGGACTACATTCAGCATCGGCCACGTTCCAAAGGGCTCTGGATCAGGTAATCGGCCCGGAGATGTCACCATACGCGTTTGCATACCAAGATGACATCATTGTGATCGGACGCACGATGAAAGAACACGTGGAGAATCTAAAGGAAGTGTTCAGGCGCCTCAAGGAAGCAAACTTAAGAACAAACGCCGATAAATGCAAATTCTTCAGGCACAGATCCCGAGAAGGTAGCTGCCATAGCCGAACTATAGCCACCGTCGACAGTACGCGAACTACGACAATACCTAGGCGTAGCTTCATGGTATCGACGATTTGTGCCAGAGTTTGCGCGTATAGTAAAACCACTGAATGATCTTCTACGCAAAAGCACAAAGTGGATATGGACGCCGGAACACCAACAGGCCTTCGAAGAGGTAAAGGCACGACTAGTAGCCGACTAGTGGCGTGCCCAGATTTCGAGAAAAAGTTCATCCTTCAGACGGACGCCAGCGATTATGGATTAGGTGCAATCCTGACGCAAGAGACAAAGGACGGCGAAAGGGTCATTTCATACTCAAGCCGGACATTAAACGGCGTGGAGAAAAATTACTCCACAACAGAAAAAGAGTGCTTGGCAATCGTGTGGGCAATCAGGAAACTGAAGCCGTACTTGGAGGGCTACCACTTTAAAGTGGTTATAGAACACATGGCTTTAAAGTGGTTAAACAGCATAGAAAGCCCGTCCGGAAGGATAGCAAGATGGGCCCTGGAATTACAGCAGTACGACTTCGAGGTAGCGTACAGGAAAGGACAACTGAACGTAGTAGCAGACGCCTTATCCCGACAACCGCTGCCGGAGACACTTAGGGCCATAAAAGACGCATCAGAACCTACCAATAGCTGCAGCTGGATCAGGAGTATGTTGGAGAAAATAAGAGCACAACCACAAAAATATCCAGATTATGTAATGGAAGGCGAGTCACTATATAGGCACATTCCTCACAGAGCGGGCTTTGAAGATGTCGTGGCTTGGAAACTGTGCGTTCCGCAGGGTCTAAGACAAGCCGTCCTAGAAGAAAACCATGACTCCCCATCCGCTGGCCATGTTGGGAGTAGAAGAACAATAGCACGCCTGGCAGCCCGATACTACTGGCCGGGAATGCACAGAGACGCCAGGATCCACGTACGCAAGTGTGAAGTTTGCCTAAAATACAAGCCCAATCAGCTGCAGGCTGCAGGGAAAATGCTAACTCATGTACCAGAGGAACCATGGGCAACAGTATGTGCGGACTTCGTCGGGCCACTACCTAGATCAAAGCATGGAAATCAAATAATATTGGTTTTAGTTGATCGGTTTTCTAAATGGACGGAAATTGTACCACTACGAACAGCAACGGTAGAGACCCTACAGAAGGCGTTCAGAGAACGCATAATATCAAGATTCGGGGCTCCAAAGATAGTGATAACCGACAACGGAGTACAGTTCACCAGTCGATCCTTTAAAAGATTTCTTAACGAAATGGGAATAAAACAACAATTCACGGCACCCTACACACCGCAGGAAAACCCAAAAGAACGGACTAACCGTACGGTGAAGACGATGATAGCTCAATTCCCAGGAAAAGATCACAGAACTTGGGACGAGAACTGGCCAGAGATTATGCTAGCAGTGAACTCAAGCATATCTGAATCAACTGGATACTCCCCAGCGTTTCTCACACAAGGCCGGGAACCCCGTCTGCCAAACGCATTATATGACAAAGAAACGTTAGGCTCTGGGAGAAACACAGAGACGCCAGATGAGAAGGCCGCCAAATTGAAAGAAATCTTCGAAATAGTAAGGCGAAATATGGAAAAAGCATCCCAGGACCAAGCCAGACATTACAATCTGAGGAGGAGGCAGTGGACACCAGAGGTGGGCAGCATAGTGTGGGCCAAAGAACACCATCTATCCAAAGCAGCCGAAGGGTTTGCGGCGAAACTAGCCCCGAGGTATGCGTGATCAAAGTTTCTATCTCCATCTCCCTCGCAACTCCCTTTAACTGAGTAACGGGTATCTGATAGTCGGGGCACCCGACTATAGCGTTCTCTCTTGTTTTTCCTTTAATTCATCACTATTTTCTCCTCTCTGAGCTATTCGAAATAAAGTTTCACTGGGAAGCTGTTTGATGCTGCTATGAAGTGTATTGTTTAACGAGTACTCCACTTTTTCAATAATTACATCCCAATGTAATCCTCTCTCTGGTTCCGATAGTTTTGCAATGATCGGTCCCAAACTCCTATTTACTCGCTCAACTTGCCCATTAGCCTGTGGTGACCCTGTAGCAATTTTAATGTGTTTTATGTTTCTTTCCTCGGTAAAGTTTGTAAAATCCGTTGACGTAAAACAACTCCCACGATCCGAAATAATACACTTTGGTCTGCTGTATGACCGAAAGTAGTCTGTTAAAGCACTCATAACTTCTTTTGTATTCGTTGTTTTTGTTGTATAAAGCCTAACAAACTTCGTGAATGCATCTACTCCACTAAGATATGCTTTTTACTCTACTATTATCTACTGGCCCATAGTGATCAATATGAATAACATCAAATGGTCTATTCCCTTTGCGGATACTGTGCAGCGCTCCCTCTCCTTTGCCTAATTTTGGAGAGAAAGCTATACACTTCAAACAGTTCTGAATGTGATCACAAACGTTTTGTTTCATGCCCGGGAACCAATAACTTTTACTAATCGCATCTAACATCTTATCCCTTCCAATGTGACCTAATTCGTCGTGATATTTATACATCACGTGTTCCTCCATTCTATTTGGTACATAAAACAGTAACTTGTTATTATTATTCTTTCTATATATAACCCCGTTCCTCATTTCAAACCACTTAAGCTCTCCGTTTTCTAAAATTTCCCTAATTTCTTGTACCTTACTATCTCTTGACTGACAAATTACCAAATTATTCTCAAACGTATTTGCCTCTATTATCATTACATTATTACATCTGCTAAGTGCATCAACATGCTGCATTTGTTTTCCTGCCCTGTGTTTTAATTCATAATCGAATTCTTGTAATTCTAAAGCCCACCTTGCAATTCGTGGGTTTAAATCTATCTTATTCAACGTTAATGTTAGAGAATTACAATCTGTAACAATCTTGAAACGTTTCCCTTGTAAATATATCCTAAACCTTCTAACGTCTCTAATTCAAAGCTATGGTATTTAGCTTTCGTCGATGTTGATCTTTTCGAAAAATAAAAAATCGGATGCAACTTCTTGTCTTCCTTTCTCTGAAACAGTACAGCGCCAAACCCTAACGCACTCGCATCGCAGTGGAGCTCAATTTCATCCTTGTAATCGTATAAAGCTAACACCGGAGCTGCAACTAATTTATCTTTCAACAGTGTGAAACAAGCTAACTCTTCATTTCCAAATTCAAACGTCCTATCTTTCCTCAGTAAATCATATAATGGTTTCGCCAATATCGAAAAGTCCTTTATAAATCGGCGATAGTAAGAACAAAGACTTAAGAAACTTTGTACAGCTTGCACTTTATTTGGCATAGGAAAGCTCTATATAGCTTCTAATCCCTTATCATCAGCTTTTATTCCTTCATTTGAAATTATAAAACCTAAATATTTTACCTTATTTTGAAGAAACTTGCATTTATCCATTCTTAGTTCTAATTTATTTTCCACTAATCTCCTAAATACTTCTACTAATATTCCTAAATGTTCTTCAATACTCTGACTTGCAATTAAAATGTCATCCATATATATTATCACCTTATTATCACGTATCATATCAGAAAAAATATCATTTACAAATCTTTGAAATACCTGGGGAGCCGCCTTCAAACCCATTGGCACTCGCAAAAACTCAAATTGGCCTAGAGGCGTTGTAAAAGATGTGTACTTCACCGACTCTTTGTTCACGAAAACGTGGAAGTACCCATTCTTTAAATCTAATTTTGTAAAAACCGATTTTTCCACCAATTTATCTAACAAATTGTCAATTAAGGGGATAGGATTATTATCTTTAGCCATAATTTTGTTCAACCGTCTGAAATCAATGCACAACCTAAACTCCCCAGTCTTTTTCTTCACTAAAACGACCGGAGATGCGTATTCCGATTTACTACTCTGAATAATTCCTTTTTCTAAGTAGTCATCTAACAATTTCTGTAATGCCTCTTTTTTATTATAAGACAGTCTTCTAGGTGCACAACTAAATGGTTTTGTGTTCTCTAAAATAATATTCAACTCACATTTAACTCTAGGACTTTCAGGTCGCAATACCTTAATATAATTTTCCTCTAACGATTCAATAAACTTCATTTGATCCTTATAACTAACCTGATCCCCGATATTGTAAGCCATTTCTTTAGTCTCATCTTCTAAAATGTTTATTTCTAACATTTCACTTTCAAAATTATCCTCTATGCTCTTACCTAAACTACCTGAACCTAAAGCTTCTTCATCCAATACATTATCTAAATCCTTCTCACATAAAACATCATTGCCTAAACATATGTCAAAACTCTTCTCCCCTAAATCTGTACCTAAATTGTTCCCGCCTAAATTTTTAACTAAACTGTTTTTATCTAAACTTTTTCCACCTAAATGTGTACCTAAATTGTTCTCGCCTAAATTTTTACCTAAACTGTTTTTATCTAAACTTTTTCCACCTAAATGTGTACCTAAATTGTTCTCGCCTAAATTTTTACCTAAACTGTTTTTATCTAAACTTTTTCCACCTAGCTTTTTACCTAACTTTGTACCTAAACTCTTTTCACCTAACTTTTCCGCTTCACCCTCCGAATCGGTTTCAAATTTCCTAATTTCCATACAATTATTAGAAAGTACTTTATCTTTCGCTTTCTTCTCGACTTCGGTTTCAATACACTCTACAGTAACCATTTTCAGCGCATCTATGTAAATCAATTTTTAAATCGCAAGCATCCATAAAATCTCTACCTAGCACATTATTACAGCCAATAGATTCGTCAGCCACTACAATTAAGTTAAACCAAATCTTTATTTTCTTTTTTTATATGAAACATAATATTTTGCCATAACTTTTCAATAAGCTTTTATTTAGACCAAAGTAACTCTTTTCTTGAGGTTCTAATTTTATGTTGGCTGGTAAGTATGAAATTTTGATCAATGACACAGGGCTTCCCGAATCTATTAGACACTCTGTGATAATGGGCTGGTTAGGGTTTTCAACACTAAAAATTTTGAATAATCTTACATATTTGTTCTCAACCTTCTTCGTGTTGTGGGGACATTCAGTCAAACGGTGATCTTCTGCGCCACAACCATAGCACGATCCAGGCGGCCTATTCGGCTTGGTGCATTCTCTCTTCCAGTGCCCATTTGCGTTGCAGTTGAAACAACGCGTCTCTCTCTGCTTGTTGAACACGTTTTCGATGTTACCACTTTGGTTGTTGTCGCCCTTCTCGGCAACATGATGTCCGCAAAAGCACGAAGCATACGCTCCGGGCTATCAAAACATTGAAGCTTTGCCTGTATACGCAAGCTTAGAGCTGGAATGCCCTCCACGAGTCCGCCCAAAAGTTCATCCGCCTCCATGCTGACCTCTCGAGCAAGTCTGCATTTTTCTTCGAAGTAGACTGCGAATTTTTCCGTTCGCGCCTTAAACTTGCGCCTTAATGTAGCCTTTGATTCGAAGCCTCCGAAAACTAGCTGCAGTTGTTCCAGCAGCTCATTTGTGGGCTTCACGAACCGCCCTTCATCCGCATGTAGCCATTGCAACGCACTGCCCTTTAACTTGCTGATCAGCAAGATACGTCGTTGCATGTCTGAAAAGCTAAACAAAGCCGATATGTTGCCCCATTAAGCGATCCATGGTAGAATAGCCACTTTATCTGACAAGTCCATCAGCATTTCCTTGGCCATGTTAAATTCTGATGACGAAAACCCACCACCAGACGATGCCATTTCGTCATAAACGGCGCTGCCGACGTCTCTGCCGCTGTCGCCATCGCCTTCTCTGCCACCGCTGTCTCTGTCGCCGCTTCCTCTGCCGCCGCTGTTTTGCTGAAACGCATTTTCGTCTCCGCCGCCTCCGCTGTTTCGCCGTTGTTCGTTCTGCTGAAACGCATTTTCGCCTCCTCTGCCTCCGTTATTTCGGTTGCCACCACCGCTGTTAATCTGGTAGTTTAAGTTCTCTAGAATTTACTGAGCCCTCGAAATTTCGGCTCGCAAATTTTCCAAAGTCTCAGCGTCAACTTCCAGCTCACGGCGATTCTCGTCAACATTTTCCAATTCAGCTTGCTCCACAAGGTTCTCGGGCGCCCTTCCGCGAATTTCTTCCGGAACGCTTTTTAATTGGTTAACTGTCACCTCCGAAATGTTTATATCCATATTTATACCCTTGCAGAGGGTATTATAATTTTGGTCAAAAGTGTGCAACGCAGTGAAGGAGACATCTCCGACCCTATAAAGTATATATATTCTTGATCAGGATCACCTCCTGAGTTGATATAGCCATGTCCGTTTGTCCGTCTGTCCGTCTGTCTGTCCGTCTGTCTGTTTCTACGCAAACTAGTCTCTCAGTTTTAAAGCTATCGAATTGAAACTTTGCACACACCCTTCTTTCCCTTGCACGCAGTATATATGTCGGAACGGCCGGGATCGGCCGACTATAACCTATAGCTGCCATATAACTGATTGATCGGAAATGCCATAACTTTGGTGTTTGTAAAGTTAGGAAGCTGGAATTTCCTATGGATATTTTATTTGGCCACTCAATCCGACCTACCAAATTTCATACGGATCGGCCGACTATATCCTATAGCTGCCATATAACTGATTGATCGGAAATGCCATAACTTTGGTGTTTGTAAAGTTAGGAAATTGGGATTTCCTATGGGTTTTATATTTGGCCAATCAATCCGGCCTACCAAGGATCGGCCGCCTATAGCCTATAGCTGCCATATAACTGATTGATCGGAAATGCCACAACTTCGGTGTTTGTAAAGTTAGGAAGTTGGGATTTTCTATGGGTTTTATATTTGGCCAATTAATCCGACCTACTCAATTTCATAAGGATCGGCCGACTATATCCTATAGCCGCCATATAACTGATTGATCGGCAATGCCATAACTTTGCTGGTTGTTAAGTTAGGAAGTTGGGATTTTCTATGGGTTTTATTTTTGGCCAATCAATCCGACAATTAAATTAAGGAAGTTGGGATTTTTATAAGTGTTAAAAATGCATTAAATGAATAATTTTGGAGAATTTAATTTACAGAATATTCTGCAAGGGTATTTCAACTTCGGCTCCGCCCGAAGTTAGCTTTCCTTTCTTGTTTTATTTATTATTATAGGCGTTTTTAGTTGATAAAAAAAAGTTTTTTATGAATCCCACTTCTGAGATTGTACCAGGAATAGTTTGTCTCTTTATTTTAATTAATTTATCTCTCACACACGTCGTCTTTACTTTTTGGTTCGATCGAGACTGAGCTTCGCTGCACGCAGGCAGCTCTCTCTGGCGTTCTCTTGAGAGAGAGGGTGTTATGGAACTGCATTTTGTCCTGGGACGGCGCCGGCTAGCTCCCGAATCCCCAGGGCGGAGTATCCCCAATGTCCCTACAGATTCCACAACATAAACATCGATGACACGCGTCTCACATCACAAAAAAAATCGGTCTTCACTAACAAGCAAAACAAACAAAATGTAAACAATGCAATTAATTGAAGTGACGGGAAATATATGGTGTTTTGGTGGCTATTGGTGACCTAGCCAAACACGCCCACCCAACCAAGGATGCCCCGGAGGATTCTGCGGAGGCATCACCCATAATCAGCTGGTCCAAGTCACTCCTCGCGACTAGGACAGCTCCATCTCCCCCACAACGACAACTCACTCGTACATTTCAGTTTCTAGATATGTACATTTAATATCCACAGTAAGTACCTATGCTATACATTGTTATTATGGCTCTCCTATAAACTAATTTATCCTTTCATAGCCTTTACGACCAAACTTGGCCACCGTCTTCAATTTTAACCGGTCAAAGCGGAAAATTACCTTCCCTCGGCAAAGGCTACAGGCGCCGCGGAAATAATGTTCCACCAGTCACTTATTGGTGGAACTCGCATTGAACGAGGCGCACAAAAGCACACACACGGTTAGTGTGTCGGGTCACCTAATCCTGAGGAGCTCCTGGGGAAAAGAAGGGACAGGCCAAACGGTAAGTAATACGCGCTGTAATCTATCCCGCCGAAAACTAACAATCGCGACACTTTTTTTACAGGCAACAACGAGGACAAATTGAGGCTTTCGGGTCTAAGTCCGGATAAATTTACAGGTCAACAGGTAAGTACATATATAAATTTAGTAAGGTGCACATTTAATTTAACATTTATTATTATCAGCCACTTCTGGGCTAAGCACCGGGCAAAATATGGCCCTCCCAAAGAGTACTCTGCCGGAGGCTAGCACAAATAAGGGCCTGGAACACCACTAGGAACGGTGGCGAAGGCGAGACTGATGGCGGTGCCTCTCAACGCCGCGCGCACTGGCAGCCTGACGACCCCAAAGCAGGTGGGTCTTAATAGCCCGGAACGGACTATTGGCGGCGTCCGAGGATGGCGAGTTATGGTGTCCAAAACGTATCTCTGGGTTGTAAGAAGGTGCGTATAGGTACGTATGCCAATATCCAGACTATATGTCCCGATTTTATCTTCCAATTGAATATCCCAATTTTAAATATCCAATTTGAACTTCCAATTTAATTAGTCCAATTAAGTCTTCCAATTTGAAATCCCGGGGCCCTTTGTGTTGGGAAAATTATTTATAAATAAAATAATCTATAAAACATAACACTCTAATTTCACTCACTTTTTTCTTTAATTCGGCACAAACACTACTTAACTAATTTCTGCTCCATCTACTGGGACAATATGGCTGCGACTATATAAAAATTTGCCTATCATGCCTATATCTCGCCATATTCCCTTCGCCTCTCTCGAAATTGGGTCATTGGACATATCAAGGCCATCCTAGCCATACCCAGAGCGAACCGGGCTAGTTTAAATAGCTAGATAGCCAAGACATCAGCAGAAGGGGGCGCCACTCCAGTAGGGGTTGCCACCCTCCTACTTTATCGATAACCCTACCAAAAACGAATACCTCCTTCTTAATTCTTCCAGCCGATTGCAACTTGAAATGCAACAATTCCCGAGGAACTCGAAATCAATGCGCGCAAAAAGAAAGAATTTGGTAAAGCTCTTTGCAAAATCATATGGTGTGTTTGTCCGTTCACAGCTGATGATCAGCTGATCGTAGAGCTTTTAAAAAGCTTCGATAAATCTAATCAAAGCATCTATTATCGACTTGTGAAAAAAAATCAACGCTTTTTTAAATTTGAATTAAATGCCGCTCACTGTGCGTCGGCACGTTTCATACAGCCGACGGCTCAAGTAAACGCTCCTCCTCCCGCTCACGCTGTTACCAGCGCTGACCATATAAAACATATATATACATAAGAAAGCCGCTGCGCTGCCGGCGCAGCTATGTCGCTTAGATATAAGAACTTATATATGTAGGCAAAGAGAGCACCAATTTTGAGAACCATAAAACATTATCAAATCAGAACCAAAACGGCACTGACGTGCCTTCTATTAATAAATTAACATTATTGGAATTCAACAAAACAAAGGTACAGGTAAAATCCAATAGAAGAATTGAATAATTTAAAAATGTGAAAAATTTTAGAGATCATAAATTAAAATTTAAGAATAGGAAAATTTTAAAATTAAGGAATTGGAGATTTCAAAAAATTGAAAATTAAAAAATTAAATTTGGAATTAGAAAATTTGGAAAACTGAAAAATTGGAGAATAAGAGATTTTGAGAAATAGAGAATGGAAGAATTGCAGATTTGAAAAATTAGAGAATTATAGATTAGAGAATTTGAGATTTTTAGAATTGGAGAAATTTGGAGTTTTTTAGATTGGAAACTTAAATATTTGGAGATATGAACAAATTTTGGAAGGGGAAAAATTAGTTAAATTGGTCAGGCGGGGAGGAATTTTTAAGGAGAGAAAAAATGTTTATAGGGGAAAACTTGATTGAAGGGGAAGAATACGAAAGCGGCAAGATCTGTCAATAGGGGATACATGTTAAAAGGGCTTTCCCGTTGGTTAAAAGGAAAATAATTGGTTGAGGGGGGCTAGGAGGAAAAAATTTTTGAATGGAAAAAAATTGGCACACACACAGTAAATTTTATTTTTTCCTTTTCGAAAATAAATTTTCGCTTGTTTGCGCATGCAAAACTAAATGGAGGAGAAAAAACCTTTTAAAATGGCGGTTCTTAGTTTCTCACTCGCACAGTTCGTTTTTGGGAGCTAGCTAAATTGAATACACTCTCATACATCTTTCATACATCACTCACTCCGTTAATTTTTGTACTTCCGCAAAAGCAAAACTAAATACACTTTCATTCATGTTTTAAAATGGCGTAAATTATACTCTCACTCCCCTGCAGTACCGTTCATCACCTTTTAATCGCTTTTTCATCACCAAAAATTCATCACTGCTGATTAATCGGCGATGAAACTTCATAAAAATTAGTGATGAATTTAGCATTGGCATGTCCTAGGAGTTAATCAGTGAAAAATTCATCACTCTTTAATCAGTAATTCATCACTCTTTTTTCAGTTTTTCATCACTCTTTAATCAGTAATTCATCACTCTTTGAACAGCGTTTACTGATGAACATGCGATGAACGAGTGATTAAAATGCGATGAAATAGTGATTAACGAGTGATGAATTACTGATTAAAGAGTGATGAATTAATCAGTAATTCATCACTCTTTAATCAGTAATTCATCACTCTTTAATCACTATTTCATCGCATGTTCATCAGTAAACGCTGTTCAAAGAGTGATGAATTACTGATTAATTCATCACTCTATTAAAGAATGATGAATTCATCACATTTACATCAGTCATTAATCAGTAATTCATCGCATTTTCATCGCTTTTTCGTCGCATTTTCATCGCTTTTTCATCGCATTTTCGTTGATTTTTCATCGCATTTTCATCGCTTTTTCATCGCTTTTTCATCGCTTTTGCATCGCATTTTTTTCATCAGTAAAATTCATTCAGTAAATTTTTATATAAATTTCTTTTTATTTAAATAGGTTATTTCATTAATTTAATTCGACATAATTAAATTCAGGGGTCTCGGTGGGGGTGTTGGGGATTTTGGGGGTGACGGATGTGCTGGGGTCGTTGGATGTGCCGGGGTCGTTGGATACGCCGGGGTTCTCATCTTTTTTGGGTACCTTCTTCTTCACTGCGTGAAGGTTTTTTATACATCTCATTCCTAAAAACTTACTCATCAAACTTTGGAAAAAATTGGGGAATGATTTCAACCTTTTCTTCTGTTGGCTGCCATCAAGGTTGTAGTTACGGATCATTTCGGCCGTTAACACGTTGGTAAGGGTCCGGCTCAATTTTTGTTGGCCCAGAACCCTTAACATGAACTTTTGCTGAACAAATTAAAATGAATATATTAGCCGTATATGTACAGTTTAAGCAATAAAAAACTTACATAATTTTCCGTTTCCAAAATTAAACGGCTTTCCACTTCTATGAGCTTCTCGTCCGAGTCTATGGGAAATAGCTCCTGCATTTTTTCAAATGAACTGGACTCTGTCCTTCCCGACAGCCGGACATAAGCCGTCAGGGTCCCTACGGCGTTGGTGAGAGCCGTCATTTGCTCAGATAGAGATCGAATGTCCTGCTTTATGCTCTTCTCCATTTCTATTTTTTTTAAAGAATATGTAGATGCATTATTTATATTAAATTCATTTAAAAACTTACCCTACATCCTCCGTTCCAATTTTTGGATTTCTAAAACCGCTAAAAAAGTGATTAAAGTGATTTACTAGAAAAAATTAGAAAATTTTATACTTACGACTGTTAACGTTGTCATAGCAAAATCGTTTAGGACCTGGAGCATCCATACTATAATTAATAATTTTAATATATTGTAACGAACTGTTTTTTTTTATGGTTTGCTCGCTACGAAATTCGTGCGGCTAGCTCAGTAGAATTTGTGCGTTCGTCCCACCAAATTTATATTAAACGTGACCGCCCGGTTAACAGTAACAAAACTTCAGAATTCAGTTAAGGTGGCGTTTATTTACGGCTCTGGTTGACAATATTTGAATATATCTTGTGTGGGTGATGCTCCTACGTCACCGCTCGGTAATTCCTTGCTGCTGATGGTCCTAGTCACTCCGAGTACTTTCGCTGCCGCTCATAGACGAGGGCGTGGAGTTGGACCGTTGGGCTTAGGGAAGCGTCACCGTTCTCAGACTAGGGTGAACAGGCACCACGCTCGCAAGACCTTCGTCCTGCCAGCCGCAGCCTCCTGTCCCTGGCTCTGTCCCGGCCGGTCCCGCTAGACGCTCACTCAGTTTCCTTTGACGCTCCGGTACTACGGCCAGATCACGTCAGCAGTCCCTATAGCCAGCGCCCAGAGGAAGACGAACGTTCCACCCTGGCCTTCCCTCCCGACTGATGCGATCGTACCTGAGGCTTGGCTCTTGTTACGGTCTCTGGCGGCTTGTCCACGTCGTCGTCCTGCGCGACTGGTTGTGGCGTTGTTCCACGTTGCTCCCTTGAGGCCCACTGCTCGTGTCGCTCACTCTGCTGTTGTTGACGTGCCGAGCTAAATCTGCCTATAACCGGCACAACTGGTCGGTATTACGGCCGACGCAGTTGGACTAATCGGTATTACAGCCAATGTAGTCGGCCTGGTTGGTATTACAGCCGGCACAGTTAGTCTGATCGGTATTACAGCCAATGCAGCTAAACTGACCGGTATTACAGCCAACTTAGACGCACACAGTTAGAATAAATTGGTATTACAGCCAATGTAGCCGGACTGATTGGAATTACAGCCGGCACAGCTAGCCTGATCGGTATTACAGCCAATGCAGCTAAACTGACCGGTATTACAGCCAACTTAGTCGGACTAATCGGTATTACAGCCAATCTTGATGTTCTGTAGACTTGGCCGTGGGTTGCCGTTCGAGGACTCAGCTACCTGTGTCTCAATTCGGTGACTCGCTCGGTCCCGAACGTCTCGACGTAGCGATCTTGTTCACGGTTGGTTCTCACGGTGGTATATTCTTGACTTTGACTTTTACTAGACGATGTTCACTCGTAGTTTGATGCTCGATGACTGGCCCTGATTCCAGCGCTGGGCCCGTTTATATAGGCCTCCGGGTCCCGTTAATCCTCGGCCACTCCTTTTCTTCTCTCCACTCCAAGGTCCAAAGTCCACGGTTTTACCGTTTGACCTTCGCCCTCTGCACACGGCACCACACTGAAGTCCAAAGTGCAGCGCTGTACCGTTCCTTCCTTGCTCACGGCACGCCTGCGCTCTCTGGACTCTCGCTCTGACTAGTGCCGTCTCGCTCTGGCGCCTCTCTCCGCTCCGTCTCTCCCAATCTCTCCAAACTCTCTTTGGGTTCGTACTCTGTACTTTCTCTCCTCGTACTCTCCAACTGCTTTCTCCAAACTCTCTTTTCCTGCGTTGCCGTTACTACGCGAAGTAGTTGCGTAAGTAGCAACTGGAAGGTTTCCATGCAGTTATTTTTGAGATATTTTGTGTGGAGTTATTTAACTCCTCACATTCCCCTCTTTCTTCGGATAACGAAAGTGAGCTCGATCCTCCTCTCCGGCTGTTACCCTGTGTATCCTTGTAGCCTTCGAGACCTCTCGTTCTTCTCCCCGCTCTGGTTCCATCCTTAGACGTACGAATTCTCGTTGTTCCTCTCCGGCTTTTATCCTGTGTGTCCTTGTTGCCTTTGAGTCTCCTTGATCCTTCCATCGACGCCCACAGCTCCTTGTTGAGTTATACTGCGCCGATCCGTATTCCTTGACTTTCTCCCACGAAGCTTCCCTCGTCGATGTATGCTTCCTTAAATCCCGATGTTGCCGTCGAAATTTTTAAATATCCCGCTCCAACCTTGTTCGCGGTCTCCTGTGGTTCGTCTTGGTCACACTAATCCTTTGCGATCGATAACATGACTTGCATATCGATATTACCTTGGGATGGCGTTGCCACCTCATCATCGCGATGTTTATTAGTGTGCCCTCATATGCCGATAATTCCAATGTCTCGTGCCCAGCGATCGGCTGTTATACGATAGTGCCAATCGGCCGCCTTATATCGCTGGCGCCCCCTTCCCTAAGCACATGATGACGCGGAGAATTTTTCTTGCCGGTAAGTTTTCTCTTTAATTTTTCCATTTCCCCTTTCTCTTATCCTGCTTTCTCTTTAAACCCCCCCTTTCCCACGACTTGCCCTTGGATCGTGGCCCTCGCCTACGGGCGGAGATGGAAAAAAAAGAGAGGATAAAGGGTGAAATGGATTGACTGCCGCCACGATCGTTCCCCCCGCGTTCCAGCCGCTACCCCTCCCCATCATTTCGAAGTACACGTGAGTTTGTGCCCTTACCTTTTTTTTTTGTTGCTCAACTGATTTGCCTTTCCTTTTTCTGTTTTCAGCTGAACGGCTTTCCCAAGGAGATAAAGACGAAGATGACCTGGGACATAGATGGACTGCCGCCACGACCCCCCCCTTCGTCCCAGCAGCTACCCCTCCCCATCATTCTTTGATGTACAGGTGAGTTTGTGCCTTTGCTTTTGTTTTGGCATTCAACTGATTGGTTTTTTTTTTATATTTTTTTTTTCAGATGAATTGTTCTTTCTTTTTTTTTTTTAAATAAACTCCCCAGCTGTTTAGGGTGTTATTTTAAGTGTTTGTGCTAGTTTTGTCCGCGTTTTAAGTCCCAGTGTCAGTGTTTACGTGTGTGATAGGGTTATTTTATATATATTTTTTTTTTGATTTTTATTATATTTTTTTTTTCTTTACGGCTAGCAATCGAAACGGCGAACACTAACTTGGCCAGAGGCCGCCAACCGGATGCGGTATTTCTTGTAGCCCATCTCTGCCATCACGCAGCGTCGGCCCCCTCGTCGCCTGGCATGCTTGATCACCGGCTGCTCCAATAGACCAACTGGCCACCCCTCCTCGGCGATATCCTGGCCACTGCGCCGCGTGCCTCTGGGGCGGAGATCTGCCGCTGGAGTTTGGGCCTCGGGTTGTCCGTAGGTGTCGGCCACACCCATGGCCCTTTCTCCAGTACATCTCCCGTCTCTGGTTTCGGCGGCAACCACCCGGCGTCTTCGCGGCGCACTCTAGGGTCTCGCGGGTTTGATTTTGGAGTGTCCTGGGCTGGGGTCTCCGTCTCCTCCGTGGCCTTCGCCTCGTCGCTGACAGGCCAGGTCCACGTGACGGTGTGTTGCCGCCACTGGACGCCGCCGGCCACAAACGCATTTAGCGCATGCGCGACGTGGGCCTGCGGGATCTCCGTGCGACAGTACTGCCACTGCTCCTCCCCTCCTCCTGGTCTGGGAACCTCCTCCTTGGTGTGTTCCTCCGGTTCCTCCTCTTGGACCTCCTGGCCGTGCCGAGGCGTGGGCGGTCGAGCCGGAGTCCACTTCGGTGGGTGGGGGTTCTCTGCCTCTGGATGACGTGGAGGGGGGCTGGAAGCGGAATCCCGACTGCTGTCCTCGGGCTCTTCTCCCCAGACCTCCTGGTCATACCGTGGCGTGGGCGGTCGGGCCGGGGTCCACTTCGGTGGGCGTGGGAACTCCGCCTCCTGTTGACGTGGTGCGGAGCTTGGAGCGGGATCCCGGTCGACATCCTCCGGCCATTCTTGCGGGCGGGGGGTCGGAGGTGGCTCGTGCCAATTTTGGGGATCGGGGTTTGGGTACTGGTGGGAAACCCATCCATCCGCCTGGACCCACTGGTTCGGGGCCTCGGGTCCACGACTGGCACCTCCGTCGTCGTCGGATCGGGGAGTCGGGGCAATTCCCTGCATCCCTCCTGGGATTAGGGGCACCGCCTCCACCAGAACCTCGCCCGACCACAGTTGGCGTTCCTCCTCTTCCCACTTCTGCAGCCGTTGCTGCCATTCGGGGTTCCTGGACCGTTTCTCCTCCTCCGCCCTTCTCTTGGCCTCCTCAACTCCCGCCTCCTTCCGGGCCTTCTCCTCTCCTCGCTTGAGGCGGTACGCCTCCTGGACGATGACTTCAGCGGCGGCTTGCTTCATCCGCTCCCATTCTTGCTGCGCGGTCTCGAGGTCCTTCTTGACTGCTCTGCGGTCCTCGTATGGGGCTCTCGTCGTCCGCATCCGCTCGACCTCGTCCCTTACCATCTTGGCTCTCGCCTCAGCCATCTCCAACGAGGTGCTTCCGCTGCCCCTTGGCCTCTTCGCCGCACCCTTAAACGTTCGGGCGTGTCCCGGCGGGATTGCGTCGACCTTCGGATCCCTGGCCCTCTTTAGGCGCCACTCCCGCCTCTCCTTGACCGGGTCCTCGGCCCACTCCATGTCGCTCTCGTCCGAGGTGACTATGGGCTCGGGCTCCGAGCGAGCTCCATCGTCCTCGGCACCGCGCCGCGGGGTTTGGGTGGGCCGGAAGATAGGCAGCGGCCTAGCCTCCGACCGTCCTTGCTCCGCGACGGGTCCTTCAGGACTTCGCTGAAGCGCGGCCTGCCTCCTTGCTGCTGCTCTGGTAACTCGGGTACTCATGGTGACTTCTTGATTTGATTTGTCCGTTCCCTTGCAATTCCCTTTACCATGAAGCCTCGGTTTCGGGGATTCCTTTTACGCCGTACCGTTATATCCCTATCGGCTCTCTTTGCGGCTTATGTCTTCTCTTTTGGGGAGGCCGTTTTCTCTTAACCCTGTGTGTCTAATGCTGACACTTTCCTCAGATGCCTAGGTCTTCTTTCGTTTTTGGTTCGGTCTCTTCAGTTACTTTTTGGTGGTCGTTGCTGACGCATGGTTTTCCTAGCTTTACGGTACCCCGTACCGTCTCTCCCCTTTCCTCGGTGACATGTATTTTGTCGTTGCTCTCCACGTGCTTTCCTTGTGATCGTTTCGCAGGTCCGGTGAATGCTTTCGTTGATAATGTTTATATTGGGTGTATGCTCTGTTGACTCCGGTCTTTGGCCTGACGTAGAAACGGTTGCCTCTGCCCCATCTAGTCTGGGATCTGTCTGGTTTTTATTTGCAAGATCGTCCTTCTTGTCTGTCCAACTCCCTCTTCCGTTGACTCCGGCTTTGTCCTGACGATTGAACGGACTCTCGCCATCCCGATACTTTATTTGTCGTTGACTTGGGTGTGTGCTGGTATGATTAGAGCCCTTGCTCGTGTGTGGCGTGCTCCGTTGACTCCGGTTTTGGCCTGACGACTAAACGGTGGCTATTGTCCCATGCGGTCTTGGACGCTGGTTGTTCTGCATTCGCTTGACGATTAAACGATATCCTGTCTGCCTGCCCACACCCTTTCCGTTGACTCTGGCTTTGTCCTGACGATTAAACGGATTTTCGCAATCCCGATCCTTTATTCGTCTACTGCTTGAGACCTGCAAGTATTTCCGTCCTCGTTCGTTTTGTGTGCCTTCTCCTGCTGCTTTAGATCGCTGATGTGCACTGTGTTGCTTCTTGCTTCTTTGGTGGCGAATTTTGCAGATTACGGGGGATACAAAATCGACTACCTGATATGGACCATCATATCTCGGCGCTAGTTTGGCCGCGAAGCCTTCCGCCGCTTTAGACAAATGGTGCTCCTTGGCCCAGACGACATCGCCGATTTGTGGATTCCACCGTCTCCTTCTGAGGTTGTAGTGCCTGGCTTGATCCTGTGCTGCCTTTTCCAAATTTCGTCGGACAATTTCGAAGATTTCCTTCAGTTTTTCGGCATTCCCCTCCTTCCTGTGCCCAGCGTTTCTCTGTCGTACAACGCGTTTGGCAGCCGCGGTTCTCTGCCCTGCGTTAGAAATGAAGGCGAGTATCCTGTGGACTCGGATATGCTTGAGTTAACTGCTAGCATTATCTCTGGCCACTTTTCGTCCCAGTTCCTTTGGTTTTGTCCGGCCAACTGTGCGATCATGGTTTTTACGGTTCGATTCGCGCGCTCGGTGGGATTTTCTTGAGGAGTGTATGGTGCTGTGAACTGTTGTTTTATTCCCATGTCGTGAAGAAACTTCTTAAATGCCCGACTGGCAAACTGCACCCCGTTGTCTGTAATCACCACTTTTGGAACTCCAAATCGAGCGATTATCCGTTCTTTAAACGCCCTTTTGCAGGGTTTCTGCTGTAGCAGTTCGTAATGGCACTAATTCTGTCCATTTTGAGAAACGGTCGATTAGAACCAATAACATTTGGTTACCGTGCTTCGATCTTGGCAGGGGTCCAACAAAATCCGCGCACACCGTTGCCCATGGTTCCTCAGGGACTTGTGTCAGCATCTTACCCGCCGCCTGTTGCTGGTTTGGCTTAAATTTTAGGCACTCTTCGCATTTCCGAACGTATGCTCTCGCTTCCCTTTGCATTCCTGGCCAGTAGTATCTGGCAGCTAGACGGGCAATCGTCTTTCGGCTTCCTACATGGCCGGCGGCTGGGGCATCGTGATTTTCTTGCAGGACCTTTTCCCTTAGCTCATTGGGGACGCACAACTTCCATGCCACCACATCTTCGTTGCCAGCTCTGTGTGGGATCTGCCTGTACAGTGTTTCGCTGTTCGAACACATAGTCCGGGAATTTCTGCGGGTGTGTCTTTATCTTCTCGCGCATGTCCCTGATCCAGTTACATTCCGAATTTGGCACCAACTCTTTTGCTCTCCGGAGGGTTTCCGGCATCGGCTGTCTGGACAGCGCGTCGGCTACCACATTCAATTGACCCTTTTCTGTACGCAACCTCGAAGTCGTATTGTTGTAACTCAAGGGCCCACCTGGCGATTCTTCCGGATGGGCTTTCAATGCTGTTCACCCATTTTAGCGCCATGTGATCTGTTACCACCTTGAAGTGGTAGCCTTCCAGGTAGGGCCTTAGTTTTCTGATTGCCCATACAATGGCCAAACACTCTTTCTCCGTTGTCGAGTAGTTTTTCTCGGCTCCGTTTAACGTCCGGCTGGAGTATGAGATAACTTTCTCTCCGTCTTCCGTGTTTTGTGTCAGGATCGCGCCTATGCCGTATTCGCTGGCGTCTGTTTGCAGGATGAATATTCTTCCAAAATCTGGACACGCTAATACTGGGTCAGACACCAGTCTCGCCTTCACCTCCTCGAATGCCTGCTGGTGGTATTGCGTCCATACCCACTTTACGCCCTTGCGGAGTAAGTCGGTGAGTGGCTTAACGATGCGTGCGAAGTCTGGTACAAATCGTCGGTACCACGATGCCACCCCTAGGTACTGCCTTAGCTCACGGATGGTTGCAGGTGGTTCTAGGTGGGCTATGGCAGCGACCTTGTCTGGGTCTGTACCGATTCCTTGGCTTGTGACTCGATGTCCCAGGTACAGCAGCTCCTGCTTGAAGAACTGACACTTCTCGGGGTTTATTCTCAGGTTTGCCTCCTTCAGACGGCGAAACACTTCCCTGAGATTGTCCTTGTGTTCTTGCTGATTGCGTCCGATAACGATTATGTCGTCCTGATACGCGAACGCATGAGGAGACATCTCGGGTCCAATCACTTGGTCCAAGGCCCTTGAAATGTTGCTGATGCCGAGTGTAATCCGAATGGCATCACTCTCCATTGGAAAAGCCCTTTAACTGGCACTGTGAACGCCGTGAACTTTCTACTTGCTTCTTCTAGAGGAATTTGCCAGTATCCATCCTTTAAATCCAGGCTGCTGATATAGCGCGCTTCTCGTAATTGGTCCAGGATGTAGTTAATACGTGGCATTGGGTACGCGTCCTTCACCGATTTCGCGTTTATCTGTCGGAAGTCGACACATAATCTCCACTTGCCGGTTTTTTTCTTAACCATTACTATGGGCGAGCTATACGGGCTCTTCGAGTGTTCTATGAAACCCATTTCCAGAAGTTCATCCACCTTTGTATTGATTTCCCCTTGAACTTTAGGGTTCTTAGGGTAATATCTTTGTTTATAGGTTTTGTCGTCCTTCATGGTGATCTGGTGCTCGGCCACATTCGAAGTTCCGCTCATTGTTTGGAATTCTGCCAGCTCTGCTTCTAGGAATTGCTCGATGTTTCCTTCCTCGCTGTCTTCATGTACAACTGCCACTGACAATTTTTCCTCCAGCCATCCGTTGTGTCTGTTCCTGGCCGGTATGCGGATTTTCGTGACCTGCGCACTTTATCTCAGCCCCAACCTGTGTGAGAAAATTCCAGCCCAGCACCAGTGCGTCTACTACTCCTGGTAATATCAGCAGGCTCATGGTCAGTCGTTTGTTGCCGAATGCGACTTCTACCTCGAGCTGCGCGCTTATTCCGCTGCACCTTCCGTCTGCCAACCTAACTTGCCGTCTCGTCCGTGTAATCTTTCCTAGAGCAGCCAGATTGTCCGCCAGCTCTTCGCTAATAAAGCTCGCTGTTGCCCCGGTGTCGATTGTGGCTTTGTACGAGTTTCCACCAATCGTCACCGCTGCGGACAACTGCTGCTCCTCTTCGATTAGCCTGCCAGTTAGATTGGAGAGGAATCCGCGTGCGACCCCCGCTCGCCTCTCGCCCGGCTAGCTCAGTCGGCTAGCTCAGGGTCGTGGGTTCGGGCCCCACGTTGGGCGCCAGATGTAACGAACTCTTTTTTTTATGGTTTGCTCGCTACGAAATTCGTGCGGCTAGCTCAGTAGAATTTGTGCGTTCGTCCCACCAAATTTATATTAAACGTGACCGCCCGGTTAACAGTAACAAAACTTCAGAATTCAGTTAAGGTGGCGTTTATTTACGGCTCTGGTTGACAATATTTGAATATATCTTGTGTGGGTGATGCTCCTACGTCGCCGCTCGGTAATTCCTTGCTGCTGATGGTCCTAGTCACTCCGAGTACTTTCGCTGCCGCTCATAGACGAGGGCGTGGAGTTGGACCGTTGGGCTTAGGGAAGCGTCACCGTTCTCAGACTAGGGTGAACAGGCACCACGCACCACGCTCTCGCTCTGACTAGTGCCGTCTCGCTCTGGCGCCTCTCTCCGCTCCGTCTCTCCCAATCTCTCCAAACTCTCTTTGGGTTCGTACTCTGTACTTTCTCTCCTCGTACTCTCCAACTGCTTTCTCCAAACTCTCTTTTCCTGCGTTGCCGTTACTACGCGAAGTAGTTGCGTAAGTAGCAACTGGCAGGTTTTCCATGCAGTTATTTTTTGAGAGTTATTTAACTCCTCACAATATATTTATAAAATAAATAAAAAGTATTTTTTTTTGTAGGTTTTCGAACCAGGGTAGGTGAATCTTCTAAAGATATTTAAAGCGCTCTAAATATGCCCGATTCATTTTTTTTTAAATGCCTACGGTATGGTATTACTACCGCTTTCCTACTAAAATCTGAAAAAGGATACTTTTCTAATATTGTATCCTCCTAAAAATGCCTTCACAAATTCCCACATCAAATGAAGTAATAGGCTCGTCATAAAAACTAAAAAGTTCTGAAAACATTCTACCTAATATAAATTTCTCCTAACTTTTCTACAAAAGAATCTATTTTTATAGGGACAATTTCCTGCACAAAACAAAAATTATCGGGACTTTTCCCGCTTAATATACAATTATTTAATTTTAAAATATTCCCTACTATTTTAATATTATTTGTATCCCTTACTTTAAATTTGTCTTCTGAAATTTTTCTATAAATTTGTTGTAGAATTTGAGTGGGTTTTCGGACAAAACGCTTAAGAGTTTGCAAATAATTTTCAAAATCATAAGACGAACCTCTAATCGGATCTCCGACAAGCTTCACAGTTTCGCCTACATGAAGCAAGCCGTGAACATTGTATGAAACACTGTTATCACCAAAAATATAAGGAAAGTTCTCAACAAATACGTTCAACAATTCTTGACAAATGGGAATATTTGTTGGCCACTGTTTAGACAGTTTCGGAGCAGAGCAATCTATATGCACAATGTAATAACAAAAATGCATAATATTGCTCTTTTTTAACTGTATCTTTAAGAGCTACAATTCCAGTATATAATAGAGACTGTCTAAACTCCGTGGCTTTCCAGTTTGGGAGCTCTAACAATGTTCTCGGTTTGCGTGCAAACTCTTTTGGAATACATTTAAACATTGATGTTAAAGTTTTTGAAATATTTCCCTTTTCAATGTTGGTCAATTTTTCTACAACTTTATTATTATAAAGTCTTTGCAAAAAATTTCGCATGACACCCGATTTTATTAGATGCATGCAATCAAGGGGAACATGTGTTATCATTAAAACCCCAAGTTTTTCAAAAGGGGCTGAACAGTTAAGTATTTAACAGCGTGATGTGTTGGATACTTTCTACTGCGAAAATCTTCGTCAGTTACCATATCCTCACTCTTTGTGCTATACGTTAAAACTGAATTAATTTTTTTGGCTACCTGCAAGCACTTTGTACATCCATGACTGGATGTATGTCCAGGCGTGCCTGTCACATAAGTCTACATATATTTTTGTATTTAATATTAAAAGCCCATTTTTTAGAATATCGGACACTCGCTTGTATATTTGTTTAAAATTCCTCGCTATCTAGGGGTTTGTTGTAACCCATAAAAACACCCACTGGTAAAATGGGAAAATTTTTAATATTGTTTATTCTAATTAAAATTGGCCACAATTGAGCACGGGAACTATTAAATAACGGTAGTCCGTCAATGTTAACATCAATGCTTAAGTATTCGGGTATTTTTCTTCAATAAACCTATTTTATTTAATTGCTTGATAAGCCGATATGCAAATAGGAGCCCCCATCTATTTGTCTTATATCAGGCTTCTCAAAGCAACTGAATTTATGAAATGGCTTAATTTTTAAATTGGGCTCATTTAAAATTTGTATTAATTTTATGGCACAATTTCGTGTTGGCTTATGCTTCAAATAAAAGTTTTTTAAATTAGCATTTAAATCATTTTCAAGTCCAACATCAGCCATTACACTATTTAAATCTTCCTGCATATTAATTTGTTCTTCCTCCTCAACTGCTAATTCTATGTTATCAAATCGTTCAGGGATTTCTACATCATCCCGAACGCCTCCAACAAGTCCCATGCCTGCCTTTAATTTTTCCCTTTCTACTCTAGCTAATCTTCTCATTTGTCTATCTCCTACCATATTTATTTATTTATTTTTAATGATTTAATTAATTTTTTTTTTAGGTATATAATGTTTCCCTGTATTGAAAAAATGAAAAGAAAACAAAAATTGCAGCTTACAAATTTTTAAATTTAATTTATAAAAATGTCTGTAAATTACATACAAAATTCTTTTATCCATCTATATATTTAGTACACATTTCCGGTATAATAATATATATTATTAACATTTTTTTTGGAATATAAGAATTCCGTATGTAATTTACAGACTTTTAGTAATGCATTTTTATTTGTCACTTATATAAGTTAAAATATTAGTTGATTTAATTTTTAAATATTTTTTATTTATTTATTGTTAAAATATTAGTTTTTTTATTGTTAAAATATTAGTTAATTTATTAATACAAAATCCAAATATGGCAGCAGAAAAATAACCTTTTTAAATATTTAGTTTAGTTTTTTTTACATATACCGGCAAACAAAAATGCTAATTTTTCTACCGCCACTGTATTTGCATGGGATTTTTTATTTATGTTAAACATATAAACTTGCATTTCTCGAACCACATCACTTTCTGTCATTCTAAAAAAGTTGTGTATTTATTGTAGTTCACCTTTATTTAAGATTATGCGTTAAATATTATTTAAATTACAAGGGGGCGAAAATTGCAAGTTTAACTTTTTTAATTTTATAAATTAATAAGAAAATCATTAACACTTAAAACTTCACTTAATTAAATATATAAAACTCACCTGAATTCTTGATTGGAGCTTTAAGTTTTTCACTTTTCACAATTGTAACCACTTAGTTCTGCTAAGTAAATGCAAGTGCAAGTAAAACCATGAAAACAGGCGCGTGCCTTTTGGAAAAACAAAAAACAACTTCGGTTGAGAACAAGGGCACCGTTAGTCCTATTGTTCTTTCCTTTGCCTAATTTGTCTTTACATGTTTAGCTTCGCGTCAAAGCAGGGTATATAAAAGCATGTCCGACTATGGAAATCACATAACTTAAATTCACTTAAAAAAGGAAAACATACCTTTCAAAACTATCATAATAATTTTATTTTTAAAAAGTATTTCCATAAAATAATATAATTAATAAGAATCAACGACTACAATACAAAAATTATGCTAATTTATTTTCAAGGGTGTATAAGGTCGATCTGATTTTAATACATTGTCCTCCACCTCTCAGCTCATTTTATGGGGAGAGACACAGAATAAGAGAGGGAGATGGAAATTTTTCTGCCTTGCCTACGATCGGGGACTGAGAGTTTCGGCACTGCCTGCGACGCACTCGGCTCTGCCGACTTTGCCTTTGGCTCTGCCGGCGTCGCAGTCCGCTGCTGATTAAACAGTGATGAATTTTTGTAGTGATGAATTTCGGAACTGCAGGGTCACTCTGGGCATACGAAAGCGAAACTGAATACACTCTCATACATCTATCAAAATGGCGTATATTACTTTCTCACTTTCTCACTCCCACCGAACTATGTGTGCTAGAAAGCAACAACAGAATGTAATGAGGGAGAGCACTACTAAAAAGGGGAACTGCACACACATGCAGTTTCGTTCTTTCTGGATGTGTTTGCGGTTCGATACTGTTGTTTCTTTCTCGCACTAATGGCGCTCATTTCGTGGAAGGGGGTACGAAATTATTATACGCTATTTCAAAAGATGGCGCACGCATACAGTAGAAAGTAAAATAGGCTATTTTGAAAGATGTGTGAGAGTTAATTCAATTTTGCTTGCGCTCGCCCAAAAACGTAGAAAAATTAGAATCAGCAACCATCAGAAAGTATATCTATACATATACATACATACGTAAAATTAAATTTTAGCTTTGTAAGACATTTTCCGTGCATCGACAGTATGCATAAACCCAAGCTGAGTAATAGACTCATTGATAATTTTAAACTCACACCTGGCGGTAGTTTTTATTATTTAATAGTTAACAAATTTAAAGCTATTAAAAAGCTGGCTATCCGCTCCCAACTATAACTGGAGCGGTCGAAAGGCCTTCTGAGGACAACAAGAAGGAAGAACTAGCAAAATAAATGTGCTCCTGGTGGAGGTGAAAAAGTAATTAGAATAGAAAGCATTTTTGCGAACAAAGAAAATCACATTTAAAGAACATAAATATGCAATTCAAAAAAGAAGAGAATTAATAATACATAAATTTAATTACACAACTTCACACAATGCGGTCATTATTAAACAAATACTGTACAGTCCCAGCTTTTTGATATAAACATTTTTGTGCAAAATTACCCGAAAACAACTTGGCGAACTTTAGGCTAGTGCAATGTGCAAACAAGTGAATAGATGGAAAAGAAGAGTACATTTATATTATGATATTAACCCAAATAATTAAAGAACACAAAAAATCTGCGTTGATTTAACATCTCTATAACTACGGTTGTGGTGGTTAGTTTTTTAAAAGTCAAAGTGGGACAAATAACAAACAAAAAAATGTAAAATGCTTATTGTTTCAGATATTTTTAATATATTCAAGAAGTTTCCATTAATAGATGAAATTCGGCCATTACACTGTCTGACGGTCCAACGTCGAGAAACACACACACAATTTGCAAGTATTTATATTAATAAATTATAAATATTCTGCTCACATTGCTATCCCATAAAACTAAAGTCAACAATTGTTCAACTGTTCGCGTGAATTGCAACATCGCATTCCAGGAAATTAAGGGAGCAGTTACATAATTAACGGGATTACGTTTATATATTTGTAAACAAATCTTTCCTAAGTTTTCGACTATGTCAGCAAAAATCTATCCATCGCTTTCTAAATATAATTTAAATCATTCTTCATATTTTTACAACCAAAGGTGTCCAAATCTTATTAGAACATGCTTGATCTGTGAGGGAATTGAAAAAATATTAAGTAAATGTTTTAAAGCTATCTAAAAAGTCGAAAGGAAATTTCTCTTACTGAAATGTAGTTTTTAATAGCTTAGTTTTATGTCATCGGTATAACTAGACAGTTTTCTTAAGCTAGAGTTTAAAAAACCATTTTTGAGTCTATAAATCTAATTTTATAACGACAAGTAGCATTAACTCAAATAGTTTGGGTGAGGTCAATGTACAACTTTTTATTACAATGTATTGTGTGACGGCCCTGCCCCCATAAACTAACCCAACTAAAAGCCCGAGCATCAATTCCAAAGCGTTCACAAAGCAAACTCCACATCAGCGCGATCCTGAGATCCCGATAAGAGAGTATCGTCATCAGAGCAATTTCGATAACGACTCATAAAAACTCAACAAAATCTCGTGCCTTGAACTGTCCACACTATTCGGAGTCTATATAAGCAGAGCCATTCCCTCGGAACAGTCACTTGTGCTCCGACGATCATTCGAGGAGGATATGATGATTTTTTTGAAGATAGACTTGGTAATAGTTCACAGATACAGCAATGATCGTTTTCGTTGTGGTATTGCTCGCATTGATCAAATGGCCTGACTAGATCTTCATTTATTATATAGTTGAATAATAGGGATGCTTGCTTGCATCTGTTGTAGTTGGTTCAATTTACTTTTTATTAATTATATTTTGCACGAAAACTTAGAATTCAAAATACACTTGTGCGTTGGTTCAAGTTTGGTCAAAGATAGCCGGTTTTTATTACCTCCGGAAATAGCTGGCTTTTTTGGTGACCATACATTCTATGCGTTAGGGATTCATGCAATCTGGTATTTTGTATAAACTTAAGGTTATGTTTCGTTTCCATTTATTTGTTATCTATATATATAAAAGTGGTGCAAAAAATGTACGCCATCGCAAAACAAGAGAACGGTTGGGCCGATTTGGCTCAAATTTTTTTTCAATTGCCAGAAGAAGGTTAATACATAAGAAAATTTTGGGAAAACCTGCCAGAAAAGTCGCTATCGGCTCAAGAGATGTATTCATTGTTGTACATAAAACTGTTAAAAACAGCAGTCTTTGGAAATAATGCCTTCATTGTTGTACATAAAACTGTAAAAATCGAGTTAACGAA
>JAYMZC010000054.1:0-17694 GCA_036346975.1 Drosophila prolongata | reverse complement strand
TCATATGGTGGTTTTACTGAAGCTCTAGGTCAATTCTAAAAAAAGTTACATTAGCCTTAAGTAGGAATAATAATTCCATCAAATTATACACATACATCATCATCTATATCTATATATATAAACTGTTCATTGAAAACTAAGAATCAACGCACAGCCTAAACTAATTAAATGACCCTATTACAATTTTTTACCATTCAATTCTTATAACACTAAACAGATTTGCTAAGATTTATTTTGGCCACAAACATGCCCCCATTTTCTTCCAGTGGCAAAAACACCCCATTTCTATAAAAAAAATCTGGACGCTAAACGCGTTAATCAATCGATGCGATTTTTGGCCAAAATTTAGTCCTCTACATAATAAAGGTTCTATTTAATTTAATATTCGATATTTAAATGTTTACTATTTTTTATCGATTTTTGAAAATCTAAGAATCTTCCTCATTTTTTCCTAACAGGCAAAAAAACACTGATCTAAGTCAATTAGCAATATGAAAATTTATCGAGGGAATCCTGATACTTTAAGGATTCATATGGTGGTTTTACTGAAGCTCTAGGTCAATTCTAAAAAAAGATACATTAGCCTTAAGTAGGAATAATAATTCCATCAAATTATACACATACATCATCATCTATATCTATATATTGTAAACATAGTTGTTAAGTATGTACATATTGTATTTAGTGTAAACATCCTGTAATGTGATATGAATTAGTGAGTACGTTGTATAAATTAGAATTAAGAATAATGAATGAATGTGAACATAACTTGACTAGAACTTACGATAACTATAAGTAATGTGAAGATACTTGACGATAAATTAATCGATAAAGATACAACAAAGGAATAAGCACATGGAAATAAAGAGAGAATATTAATTTAATTAAATAAAGACCATCGTTTACAATTCAGGTGTGGGGTAATCACGCAAATCTTTCACATCGAGGACCAATGTTGTACAAAGATATATTAAAGTGCACAGGAGAAGAACTATTGAAACTTCTAGAAGAAAACGAAGTGCACTTTGTTAAAACAGCGTCCATTCATCAATTGCGCGCTGCTGCAAAAAAGTTAATGATGAACAGAGAACAAGAAGATGGCGCTAAAGATGAGCAGGATGTGATTTCTGGAGGCAATTCCATGGTGCAGAAGAACACAACTCGGATGCACACTAGTTCTCAGAATTTTTCGCCAATCCAGCTTGGTGAGCACACTGGTGAACAAGATCTGGCCGATGTCTGTCAAGGATTAGCTGAACTTAAATCAACTCTTTGTGGAATGGAGCAGAACCAGATCGGCAGTGGAATGTCTGGAAATTTTTCACGGGTTGACGTAGCAGATCTAATGGCAGTGGTGGAACCGTTCTCAGGAGATGGTGGAATTCCAGTGAAATTGTGGATCGAGGAATTTGAAACTGCTTGTGTTGTGCTGGGAGTATCACCCAATCGTTATTGGTTGTATGCGAGACGTCTACTAACTGGACCAGCTAAAGCTTACTTTGTATACCAGGCCGCAACAGAGTGGGAGGCACTGTGTTCTGAAATGATTGATGTTTTGGCCGAAAGAGCAGTAAGATGGAAATATGCGAGCAGCTTAAGCGTCGTAAGCAAAGAAATGGAGAAACTGCGTTCCAGTACTTTATAACTATGTGTGGCCTAGCACGTCAAGCTGAACTGGAGGATCGTAACGTAATAAGGCACATTGTGAGCGGGTTAAACGACAAGAATGGCATCACATCATCTCTCTACTTCTGTGAAAGCCTCAGTCAATTGCGTCGTCGCTTAATGGAGTATGACCAAATTCGTTTGTCAATGCCAAATCGTAACACTGGCTACGCTGTTGCTTCTGGTCAGGAAATTAAGTGCTATAATTGTCGTCAGCCCGGACATATAATTAAAGACTGCAATAAACCAATACGTCCGCCAAATAGTTGCTTCACATGCGGAGCCATGGATCATCAGTTTCGAAGCTGCCCTAAACGTGCGACTGGAAGGCTGCAACAGACGGTAGCACATCTGGAGGAGCAACAATCTGTCGCCGACATACTTGGTAAACATTTAGTAAGTTTTAATATAAATGAACTTAGATGCACAAGATTTAAATTGATTGATATTCTTTTTGACACCGGCAGCCCTGTTAGTTTTATAAACATGTCAGATTTACCAAAGGATGTAACTTTAGCTAAACCAATTACGAGTCAGTATCACGGAATTTGCGGACCAAAAATAATATTGTGTGGAACAATAATCTGTTATTTTAAGTTTAATGAAAAAATGTATGAAATTGAAGTTCTTGTAGTATATAATGATGTATTACCGGTAGCTATGATACTGGGTAGAAATGCTTTTAGTGTAATCAACCTAAAGTTAATGCAAAGTAATGTGGACTGTAAAGAAACGTCAATAATGAATATTAATAAATTTGATTTAAATTGTTATTGTGCATCTTTGTTTCAAAACGAAATAGATACTAAGCTGGAAGATCAAATAAGCAATTGCGAATTAAAAATAGATAATACTTTAAAATATAAATGGATGAGAGATATGGATTATTTATGTGCAGGTGTAACGTCAGATTTAAATACAAATTTAGATATTGGAAGTGAGTTTGGATTAGATAAAAAGTAAAAATGTTATAACTTGATTTGTAGTAAATATTTAAACATGTTAAGTAGGGAATTAACCGAACCAGTTTGTAAGATGAGTATAAAGCTAACTAATGACATTCCATTTCATTTTAAGCCTAGACGATTATCGTACTTTGAGAGAGATAAAGTTTCGGAAATTATTGAGGAGTTGTTACACACTAATATAATTCGCCCGAGTAATTCACCTTTTGCTTCTCCTATTGTGTTAGTTAAAAAAAAGTCAGGTGAAATCAGAATGTGTGTGGATTACAGAAGTCTCAATAAGTTAACAGTTCGTGATAACTTTCCTTTACCTTTAATTGAAGATTGTCTTGAATATTTAGAGAACAAAAATTGTTTTTCAGTTATTGATTTAAAAAGTGGGTATCACCAAGTAGGCGTCGAAGAACAGTCTGTAAAATATACATCATTTGTAACGCCGCAAGGACAATTTGAATATTTACGCATGCCATTCGGGTTAAAAAATGGTCCGTCAGTATTTCAACGTTTCATATCCAACAGTTTAATTGATTTAGTTAGAAATCGAAAAATTGTTGTTTATATGGATGACATAATAGTAGCTACAAGAACAGTAGAGGAGCACTTTGAAATTATGGAAGAACTTATGGAACGATTAGCAAAATGCCAATTAGAAATAAATTTAAAGAAAAGTCTATTTTTGAGAAAGGTAATTGATTACTTGGGATACAGTGTTAGCAATGAAGGTATTTTACCTAATGATACACATATTGAAGCAATAAAAAATTACCCTGTTCCAAGTAATATAAAACAACTTCACTCTTGTTTGGGCATGTTTTCATACTTTCGTCGATTTGTTCAGTCTTATGCAAATTTAGCTCGTCCGTTAGTTGACTTATTAAAAAAAGGAGGACCATTTCCAATTAATGAAGACCAACTAAAAGTTTTTGAAGATTTAAGGCATCGGTTATCCACTCCGCCTGTTCTTTCTATATTCAATCCGAATCGTGAAACCGAATTACATACTGATGCTAGCTCTCGAGGTTTTGGAGCAGTGCTAATGCAGAAACAAAATGACGGTAAAATGCACCCTGTTTTTTATTATTCTCTGAAAGCATCATCTGCAGAATCAAGGTATCATAGTTTTGAATTGGAGACACTTGCTATAATTTATGCTCTCCGCCGGTTTAGGGTATATTTAGAACATAAGCCTTTTAAAATTGTTACGGACTGTCATTCACTAGTAAAAAATCAATAAATCCTCGTATTGCTCGTTGGTCGTTGGAATTGGAAAATTATAATTATAAAATTGAACACCGTGCGGGTGAAAGTATGCCACATGTAGATGCTTTGAGTAGGCAAACAGAATTTTTGACCAGTAAGGTAGAAAGAATAATGGAAGAACCATGCGTAGTCCCAGAATCGTCAGAACAGTCAGAAATATTAGAATCGTCAGAACAGTCAGAAATATTAAAATCGTCAGAACAGTCAGAAATATTAGAATCGTCAGAACAGTCAGAAATATTAGAATCGTCAGAACAGTCAGAAATATTAAAATCGTCAGAACAGTCAGAAATATTAGAATCGTCAGAACAGTCAGAAATATTAGAATCGTCAGAACGTCAGAAATATTAGAATCGTCAGAACAGTCAGAAATATTAAAATCGTCAGCACAGTCAGAAATATTAGAATCGTCAGAGCAGTCAGAAATATTTGAACGAGTAGATCAATTAAAACGGTGCAGTCCGTCAGAAGTGTCCGTAATGTCAGGAATAGCAGACTTGCAAAAGGAAGTAAGACTAGTCGATTTGGTTGGCATAGTAGGAGCCAGCTCAGATAATATTGACGTTGTATTGCAAACAGAACAAACGAGGGATGAGGTTATTAGTAAAATACGTAATGAATTAACAGAAAAATCAGTAAAGGATTTTGTTTTAATAGACGGTGTTGTGTACCATAAAGATGCGAATGGAAATAGGGCTTTATATGTTCCATCAATCATACAAGATGAATTAATCAAACTATCACATGAAAAACTAGGTCATTTGGCTGTTGATAAATGTTACAACCATATGAAATCTAAGTATTGGTTTCCGTTAATGAGAACAAGAATAGATGAGTTAATACGTAACTGTTTGAAATGCATTTTACATTCTGTTCCAAAATCTGTCAATAAACGGGTATTGCATAGCATACCCAAAGCGCCAATACCATTCGATACGATTCATATAGATCATTTAGGACCGCTGCCTTCTATAAATTCCAAAAGAAAGCATTTATTAGTTATTATCGATTCTTTTACGAAATTTGTAAAACTATTTCCAGTTAATTCTACAAGTACGCGAGAAGTAAATGCTAGTTTAGCAAGATACTTCGAATTTTATAGTAGACCACGTAGAATTATCTCTGATAGAGGTAGCTGTTTTACGTCAATGGAATTCAGCGAGTTTTTAGCAAACCGAAATATTGGACACATAAAAGTAGCGACATGTGCTCCCCAGGCCAACGGACAGGTTGAGAGAGTAAATCGAGTTCTAACTCCAATGCTAGGAAAATTATCAAATCCAATTAATCAAGCTGACTGGTATAAATTAATAAACAAGGTTGAACATGCAATCAATAATTCTGTCCATTCTAGTACATTAAAAACACCTAGTACTCTTCTATTTGGAGTAGATCAAAGAGGTCCAGTAATTGATGAATTATATGAGTATTTAGATCAAAAATTAAGTATTGATAAGGAGAGAAATTTGACAGACTTTAGGGATAAAGCAAATATAAATATTGTAGAGTCACAAAGAAGAAACGAAATTTTAAATGCAGTCAAGCAGAAAATGCCAACGAAGTTTAATATTGGAGAATTTGTGGCAATTAGAAACGTAGACGTTACACCTGGCACTTGTAAAAAATATGCACCTAAATATAGAGGTCCATATAAAATAAATAGAGTTTTTGAAAACGATAGATACGAAGTAACAGATATAGATAATTGTCAATTAACGCAATTACCTTATAAAGGAATATTAGAAGCAGCCAGGTTGAAGCCATGGCTACAGGTACAAATGAAAACAGTTGCATTATGTTCATAATCTAGATCGAGGTCGATCCATTTGTCAGGTTGACCGAGTTGTAAACATAGTTGTTAAGTATGTACATATTGTATTTAGTGTAAACATCCTGTAATGTGATATGAATTAGTGAGTACGTTGTATAAATTAGAATTAAGAATAATGAATGAATGTGAACATAACTTGACTAGAACTTACGATAACTATAAGTAATGTGAAGATAACTTGACGATAAATTAATCGATAAAGATACAACAAAGGAATAAGCACATGGAAATAAAGAGAGAATATTAATTTAATTAAATAAAGACCATCGTTTACAATATATAAAACTGTTCATTGAAAACTAAGAATCAACGCACAGCCTAAACTAATTAAATGACCCTATTAAAATTTTTTACCATTCAATTCTTATAACACTAAACTGATTTGCTAAGATTTTCCAGTGGCAAAAAACCCCCATTTCTATAAAAAAAATCTGGACGCTAAACGCGTTAATCAATCGATGCGATTTTTGGCCAAAATTTAGTCCACTACATAATAAAGATTCTATTTAATTTAATATTCGATATTTTAATGTTTACTATTTCTTATCGATTTTTGAAAATCTAATAATTTTCCTCATTTTTTCCTAACGGCAATAAAACACTGATCTAAGTCAATGAGCAATATTAAAATTTATCGAGGGAATCCTGATACTTTAAGGTTTCAAATGGTGGGTTCTAAAAAAAGTTACATTAGCCTAAAGTAGGAATAATAATTCCAACAAATTATACACAAGCATTGAACACCGAATGCATTCTCTCGCACTGTCTCTCTCTCTCTCTCTCCGACTCTGTGTAGTACAATAAGTGTGCGGCGGCTGATCTTGATTTCTTTTTAAAACTTAAAATTAAAAACTTAAAACTAAATTAAACTTAACAATAAATTAACAATAAATTAAAATTAAATTATACCAGCACGAATAAACCCCGTCAAAGCGTTCAAGCCGCTGGGCTTTGGAAAAAGGGCAGGGGGGCAGTCATCTGTATATATAAAAAAAATGAAAATTTATCGAGGGCATCCTGATGCTTTAAGGATTCATATGGTGGTTTTACTGAAGCTCTAGGTCAATTCTAAAAAAAGTTACATTAGCCTTAAGTAGGAATAATAATTCCATCAAATTATACACATACATCATCATCTATATCTATATATATAAAACTGTTCATTGAAAACTAAGAATCAACGAACAGCCTAAACTAATTAAATGACCCTATTACAATTTTTTACCATTCAATTCTTATAACACTAAACAGATTTGCTAAGATTTATTTTGGCCACAAACATGCCCCCATTTTCTTCCAGTGGCAAAAAACACCCCATTTCTATAAAAAAAAACGCTAAACGCGTTAATCAATCGATGCGATTTTTGGCCAAAATTTAGTCCTCTACATAATAAAGGTTCTATTTAATTTAATATTCGATATTTAAATGTTTACTATTTTTTATCGATTTTTGAAAATCTAAGAATCTTCCTCATTTTTTCCTAAAGGCAAAAAAACACTGATCTAAGTCAATTAGCAATATGAAAATTTATCGAGGGAATCCTGATACTTTAAGGATTCATATGGTGGTTTTACTGAAGCTCTAGGTCAATTCTAAAAAAAGATACATTAGCCTTAAGTAGGAATAATAATTCCATCAAATTATACACATACATCATCATCTATATCTATATATTGTAAACATAGTTGTTAAGTATGTACATATTGTATTTAGTGTAAACATCCTGTAATGTGATATGAATTAGTGAGTACGTTGTATAAATTAGAATTAAGAATAATGAATGAATGTGAACATAACTTGACTAGAACTTACGATAACTATAAGTAATGTGAAGATACTTGACGATAAATTAATCGATAAAGATACAACAAAGGAATAAGCACATGGAAATAAAGAGAGAATATTAATTTAATTAAATAAAGACCATCGTTTACAATTCAGGTGTGGGGTAATCACGCAAATCTTTCACATCGAGGACCAATGTTGTACAAAGATATATTAAAGTGCACAGGAGAAGAACTATTGAAACTTCTAGAAGAAAACGATGTGCACTTTGTTAAAACAGCGTCCATTCATCAATTGCGCGCTGCTGCAAAAAAGTTAATGATGAACAGAGAACAAGAAGATGGCGCTAAAGATGAGCAGGATGTGATTTCTGGAGGCAATTCCATGGTGCAGAAGAACACAACTCGGATGCACACTAGTTCTCAGAATTTTTCGCCAATCCAGCTTGGTGAGCACACTGGTGAACAAGATCTGGCCGATGTCTGTCAAGGATTAGCTGAACTTAAATCAACTCTTTGTGGAATGGAGCAGAACCAGATCGGCAGTGGAATGTCTGGAAATTTTTCACGGGTTGACGTAGCAGATCTAATGGCAGTGGTGGAACCGTTCTCAGGAGATGGTGGAATTCCAGTGAAATTGTGGATCGAGGAATTTGAAACTGCTTGTGTTGTGCTGGGAGTATCACCCAATCGTTATTGGTTGTATGCGAGACGTCTACTAACTGGACCAGCTAAAGCTTACTTTGTATACCAGGCCGCAACAGAGTGGGACGCACTGTGTTCTGAAATGATTGATGTTTTTGGCCGAAAGAGCAGTAAGATGGAAATATGCGAGCAGCTTAAGCGTCGTAAGCAAAGAAATGGAGAAACTGCGTTCCAGTACTTTATAACTATGTGTGGCCTAGCACGTCAAGCTGAACTGGAGGATCGTAA
Organism: Drosophila prolongata; assembly: GCA_036346975.1. NCBI lineage: Eukaryota > Metazoa > Arthropoda > Insecta > Diptera > Drosophilidae > Drosophila > Drosophila prolongata. The sequence continues at coordinate 9,255 of JAYMZC010000054.1, read as the reverse complement.
CGTAATAAGGCACATTGTGAGCGGGTTAAACGACAAGAATGGCATCACATCATCTCTCTACTTCTGTGAAAGCCTCAGTCAATTGCGTCGTCGCTTAATGGAGTATGACCAAATTCGTTTGTCAATGCCAAATCGTAACACTGGCTACGCTGTTGCTTCTGGTCAGGAAATTAAGTGCTATAATTGTCGTCAGCCCGGACATATAATTAAAGACTGCAATAAACCAATACGTCCGCCAAATAGTTGCTTCACATGCGGAGCCATGGATCATCAGTTTCGAAGCTGCCCTAAACGTGCGACTGGAAGGCTGCAACAGACGGTAGCACATCTGGAGGAGCAACAATCTGTCGCCGACATACTTGGTAAACATTTAGTAAGTTTTAATATAAATGAACTTAGATGCACAAGATTTAAATTGATTGATATTCTTTTTGACACCGGCAGCCCTGTTAGTTTTATAAACATGTCAGATTTACCAAAGGATGTAACTTTAGCTAAACCAATTACGAGTCAGTATCACGGAATTTGCGGACCAAAAATAATATTGTGTGGAACAATAATCTGTTATTTTAAGTTTAATGAAAAAATTTATGAAATTGAAGTTCTTGTAGTATATAATGATGTATTACCGGTAGCTATGATACTGGGTAGAAATGCTTTTAGTGTAATCAACCTAAAGTTAATGCAAAGTAATGTGGACTGTAAAGAAACGTCAATAATGAATATTAATAAATTTGATTTAAATTGTTATTGTGCATCTTTGTTTCAAAACGAAATAGATACTAAGCTGGAAGATCAAATAAGCAATTGCGAATTAAAAATAGATAATACTTTAAAATATAAATGGATGAGAGATATGGATTATTTATGTGCAGGTGTAACGTCAGATTTAAATACAAATTTAGATATTGGAAGTGAGTTTGGATTAGATAAAAAGTAAAAATGTTATAACTTGATTTGTAGTAAATATTTAAACATGTTAAGTAGGGAATTAACCGAACCAGTTTGTAAGATGAGTATAAAGCTAACTAATGACATTCCATTTCATTTTAAGCCTAGACGATTATCGTACTTTGAGAGAGATAAAGTTTCGGAAATTATTGAGGAGTTGTTACACACTAATATAATTCGCCCGAGTAATTCACCTTTTGCTTCTCCTATTGTGTTAGTTAAAAAAAAGTCAGGTGAAATCAGAATGTGTGTGGATTACAGAAGTCTCAATAAGTTAACAGTTCGTGATAACTTTCCTTTACCTTTAATTGAAGATTGTCTTGAATATTTAGAGAACAAAAATTGTTTTTCAGTTATTGATTTAAAAAGTGGGTATCACCAAGTAGGCGTCGAAGAACAGTCTGTAAAATATACATCATTTGTAACGCCGCAAGGACAATTTGAATATTTACGCATGCCATTCGGGTTAAAAAATGGTCCGTCAGTATTTCAACGTTTCATATCCAACAGTTTAATTGATTTAGTTAGAAATCGAAAAATTGTTGTTTATATGGATGACATAATAGTAGCTACAAGAACAGTAGAGGAGCACTTTGAAATTATGGAAGAACTTATGGAACGATTAGCAAAATGCCAATTAGAAATAAATTTAAAGAAAAGTCTATTTTTGAGAAAGGTAATTGATTACTTGGGATACAGTGTTAGCAATGAAGGTATTTTACCTAATGATACACATATTGAAGCAATAAAAAATTACCCTGTTCCAAGTAATATAAAACAACTTCACTCTTGTTTGGGCATGTTTTCATACTTTCGTCGATTTGTTCAGTCTTATGCAAATTTAGCTCGTCCGTTAGTTGACTTATTAAAAAAAGGAGGACCATTTCCAATTAATGAAGACCAACTAAAAGTTTTTGAAGATTTAAGGCATCGGTTATCCACTCCGCCTGTTCTTTCTATATTCAATCCGAATCGTGAAACCGAATTACATACTGATGCTAGCTCTCGAGGTTTTGGAGCAGTGCTAATGCAGAAACAAAATGACGGTAAAATGCACCCTGTTTTTTATTATTCTCTGAAAGCATCATCTGCAGAATCAAGGTATCATAGTTTTGAATTGGAGACACTTGCTATAATTTATGCTCTCCGCCGGTTTAGGGTATATTTAGAACATAAGCCTTTTAAAATTGTTACGGACTGTCATTCACTAGTAAAAAATCAATAAATCCTCGTATTGCTCGTTGGTCGTTGGAATTGGAAAATTATAATTATAAAATTGAACACCGTGCGGGTGAAAGTATGCCACATGTAGATGCTTTGAGTAGGCAAACAGAATTTTTGACCAGTAAGGTAGAAAGAATAATGGAAGAACCATGCGTAGTCCCAGAATCGTCAGAACAGTCAGAAATATTAGAATCGTCAGAACAGTCAGAAATATTAAAATCGTCAGAACAGTCAGAAATATTAGAATCGTCAGAACAGTCAGAAATATTAGAATCGTCAGAACAGTCAGAAATATTAAAATCGTCAGAACAGTCAGAAATATTAGAATCGTCAGAACAGTCAGAAATATTAGAATCGTCAGAACGTCAGAAATATTAGAATCGTCAGAACAGTCAGAAATATTAAAATCGTCAGCACAGTCAGAAATATTAGAATCGTCAGAGCAGTCAGAAATATTTGAACGAGTAGATCAATTAAAACGGTGCAGTCCGTCAGAAGTGTCCGTAATGTCAGGAATAGCAGACTTGCAAAAGGAAGTAAGACTAGTCGATTTGGTTGGCATAGTAGGAGCCAGCTCAGATAATATTGACGTTGTATTGCAAACAGAACAAACGAGGGATGAGGTTATTAGTAAAATACGTAATGAATTAACAGAAAAATCAGTAAAGGATTTTGTTTTAATAGACGGTGTTGTGTACCATAAAGATGCGAATGGAAATAGGGCTTTATATGTTCCATCAATCATACAAGATGAATTAATCAAACTATCACATGAAAAACTAGGTCATTTGGCTGTTGATAAATGTTACAACCATATGAAATCTAAGTATTGGTTTCCGTTAATGAGAACAAGAATAGATGAGTTAATACGTAACTGTTTGAAATGCATTTTACATTCTGTTCCAAAATCTGTCAATAAACGGGTATTGCATAGCATACCCAAAGCGCCAATACCATTCGATACGATTCATATAGATCATTTAGGACCGCTGCCTTCTATAAATTCCAAAAGAAAGCATTTATTAGTTATTATCGATTCTTTTACGAAATTTGTAAAACTATTTCCAGTTAATTCTACAAGTACGCGAGAAGTAAATGCTAGTTTAGCAAGATACTTCGAATTTTATAGTAGACCACGTAGAATTATCTCTGATAGAGGTAGCTGTTTTACGTCAATGGAATTCAGCGAGTTTTTAGCAAACCGAAATATTGGACACATAAAAGTAGCGACATGTGCTCCCCAGGCCAACGGACAGGTTGAGAGAGTAAATCGAGTTCTAACTCCAATGCTAGGAAAATTATCAAATCCAATTAATCAAGCTGACTGGTATAAATTAATAAACAAGGTTGAACATGCAATCAATAATTCTGTCCATTCTAGTACATTAAAAACACCTAGTACTCTTCTATTTGGAGTAGATCAAAGAGGTCCAGTAATTGATGAATTATATGAGTATTTAGATCAAAAATTAAGTATTGATAAGGAGAGAAATTTGACAGACTTTAGGGATAAAGCAAATATAAATATTGTAGAGTCACAAAGAAGAAACGAAATTTTAAATGCAGTCAAGCAGAAAATGCCAACGAAGTTTAATATTGGAGAATTTGTGGCAATTAGAAACGTAGACGTTACACCTGGCACTTGTGAAAAATATGCACCTAAATATAGAGGTCCATATAAAATAAATAGAGTTTTTGAAAACAATAGATACGAAGTAACAGATATAGATAATTGTCAATTAACGCAATTACCTTATAAAGGAATATTAGAAGCAGCCAGGTTGAAGCCATGGCTACAGGTACAAATGAAAACAGTTGCATTATGTTCATAATCTAGATCGAGGTCGATCCATTTGTCAGGTTGACCGAGTTGTAAACATAGTTGTTAAGTATGTACATATTGTATTTAGTGTAAACATCCTGTAATGTGATATGAATTAGTGAGTACGTTGTATAAATTAGAATTAAGAATAATGAATGAATGTGAACATAACTTGACTAGAACTTACGATAACTATAAGTAATGTGAAGATAACTTGACGATAAATTAATCGATAAAGATACAACAAAGGAATAAGCACATGGAAATAAAGAGAGAATATTAATTTAATTAAATAAAGACCATCGTTTACAATATATAAAACTGTTCATTGAAAACTAAGAATCAACGCACAGCCTAAACTAATTAAATGACCCTATTAAAATTTTTTACCATTCAATTCTTATAACACTAAACTGATTTGCTAAGATTTTCCAGTGGCAAAAAACCCCCATTTCTATAAAAAAAATCTGGACGCTAAACGCGTTAATCAATCGATGCGATTTTTGGCCAAAATTTAGTCCACTACATAATAAAGATTCTATTTAATTTAATATTCGATATTTTAATGTTTACTATTTCTTATCGATTTTTGAAAATCTAATAATTTTCCTCATTTTTTCCTAACGGCAAAAAAACACTGATCTAAGTCAATGAGCAATATTAAAATTTATCGAGGGAATCCTGATACTTTAAGGTTTCAAATGGTGGTTTCTAAAAAAAGTTTCATTAGCCTAAAGTAGGAATAATAATTCCAACAAATTATACACAAGCATTGAACACCGAATGCATTCTCTCGCACTGTCTCTCTCTCTCTCTCCGACTCTGTGTAGTACAATAAGTGTGCGGCGGCTGATCTTGATTTCTTTTTAAAACTTAAAATTAAAAACTTAAAACTAAATTAAACTTAACAATAAATTCACCATAATTCACCATTTCTATAAAAAAAAAAAATCTGGACGCTAAATGCGTTAATCAATCGATACGATTTTTGGCCAAAATTTAGTCCTCTACATAATAAAGGTTCTATTTAATTTAATATTCGATATTTAAATGTTTACTATTTTTTATCGATTTTTGAAAATCTAAGAATCTTCCTCATTTTTTCCTAACGGCAAAAAAAACACTGATCTAAGTCAATTAGCAATATGAAAATTTATGGAGGGAATCCTGATACTTTAAGGATTCATATGGTGGTTTTACTGAAGCTCTAGGTCAATTCTAAAAAAAGTTACATTAGCCTTAAGTAGGAATAATAATTCCATCAAATTATACACATACATCATCATCTATATCTATATATATAAAACTGTTCATTGAAAACTAAGAATCAACGCACAGCCTAAACTAATTAAATGACCCTATTAAAATTTTTACCATTCAATTCTTATAACACTAAACTAAAAAACTCCCAATTTCTATAAAAAAAATCTGAACCCTAACCGCGTTAATCAATCGATGTGATTTTTGGCCAATATTTAGTCCTCTACATAATAAAGATTCTATTTAATTTAATATTCGATATTTTAATGTTTACTATTTTTTATCGATTTTTGAAAATCTAAGAATCTTACGCATTTTTTCCTAACGGCAAAAAAACACTGATCTAAGTCAATTAGCAATATGAAAATTTATCGAGGGCATCCTGATACTTTAAGGATTCATATGGTGGTTTTACTGAAGCTCTAGGTCAATTCTAAAAAAAGTTACATTAGCCTTAAGTAGGAATAATAATTCCATCAAGTTATACACATACATCATCATCTATATCTATATATATAAAACTGTTCATTGAAAACTAAGAATCAACGCACAGCCTAAATTAATTAAATGACCCTATTAAAATTTTTTACCATTCAATTCTAACACTAAACTGATTTGCTAAGATTTTCCAGTGGCAAAAAACCCCCAGTAACGTAATAAGGCACATTGTGAGCGGGTTAAACGACAAGAATGGCATCACATCATCTCTCTACTTCTGTGAAAGCCTCAGTCAATTGCGGTCGTCGCTTAATGGAGTATGACCAAATTCGTTTGTCAATGCCAAATCGTAACACTGGCTACGCTGTTGCTTCTGGTCAGGAAATTAAGTGCTATAATTGTCGTCAGCCCGGACATATAATTAAAGACTGCAATAAACCAATACGTCCGCCAATAGTGCTTCACATGCGGAGCCATGGATCATCAGTTTCGAAGCTGCCCTAAACGTGCGACTGGAAGGCTGCAACAGACGGTAGCACATCTGGAGGAGCAACAATCTGTCGCCGACATACTTGGTAAACATTTAGTAAGTTTTAATATAAATGAACTTAGATGCACAAGATTTAAATTGATTGATATTCTTTTTGACACCGGCAGCCCTGTTAGTTTTATAAACATGTCAGATTTACCAAAGGATGTAACTTTAGCTAAACCAATTACGAGTCAGTATCACGGAATTTGCGGACCAAAATAATATTGTGTGGAACAATAATCTGTTATTTTAAGTTTAATGAAAAAATTTATGAAATTGAAGTTCTTGTAGTATATAATGATGTATTACCGGTAGCTATGATACTGGGTAGAAATGCTTTTAGTGTAATCAACCTAAAGTTAATGCAAAGTAATGTGGACTGTAAAGAACGTCAATAATGAATATTAATAAATTTGATTTAAATTGTTATTGTGCATCTTTGTTTCAAAACGAAATAGATACTAAGCTGGAAGATCAAATAAGCAATTGCGAATTAAAAATAGATAATACTTTAAAATATAAATGGATGAGAGATATGGATTATTTATGTGCAGGTGTAACGTCAGATTTAAATACAAATTTAGATATTGGAAGTGAGTTTGGATTAGATAAAAAGTAAAAATGTTATAACTTGATTTGTAGTAAATATTTAAACATGTTAAGTAGGGAATTAACCGAACCAGTTTGTAAGATGAGTATAAAGCTAACTAATGACATTCCATTTCATTTTAAGCCTAGACGATTATCGTACTTTGAGAGAGATAAAGTTTCGGAAATTATTGAGGAGTTGTTACACACTAATATAATTCGCCCGAGTAATTCACCTTTTGCTTCTCCTATTGTGTTAGTTAAAAAAAAGTCAGGTGAAATCAGAATGTGTGTGGATTACAGAAGTCTCAATAAGTTAACAGTTCGTGATAACTTTCCTTTACCTTTAATTGAAGATTGTCTTGAATATTTAGAGAACAAAAATTGTTTTTCAGTTATTGATTTAAAAAGTGGGTATCACCAAGTAGGCGTCGAAGAACAGTCTGTAAAATATACATCATTTGTAACGCCGCAAGGACAATTTGAATATTTACGCATGCCATTCGGGTTAAAAAATGGTCCGTCAGTATTTCAACGTTTCATATCCAACAGTTTAATTGATTTAGTTAGAAATCGAAAAATTGTTGTTTATATGGATGACATAATAGTAGCTACAAGAACAGTAGAGGAGCACTTTGAAATTATGGAAGAACTTATGGAACGATTAGCAAAATGCCAATTAGAAATAAATTTAAAGAAAAGTCTATTTTTGAGAAAGGTAATGATTACTTGGGATACAGTGTTAGCAATGAAGGTATTTTACCTAATGATACACATATTGAAGCAATAAAAAATTACCCTGTTCCAAGTAATATAAAACAACTTCACTCTTGTTTGGGCATGTTTTCATACTTTCGTCGATTTGTTCAGTCTTATGCAAATTTAGCTCGTCCGTTAGTTGACTTATTAAAAAAAGGAGGACCATTTCCAATTAATGAAGACCAACTAAAAGTTTTTGAAGATTTAAGGCATCGGTTATCCACTCCGCCTGTTCTTTCTATATTCAATCCGAATCGTGAAACCGAATTACATACTGATGCTAGCTCTCGAGGTTTTGGAGCAGTGCTAATGCAGAAACAAAATGACGGTAAAATGCACCCTGTTTTTTATTATTCTCTGAAAGCATCATCTGCAGAATCAAGGTATCATAGTTTTGAATTGGAGACACTTGCTATAATTTATGCTCTCCGCCGGTTTAGGGTATATTTAGAACATAAGCCTTTTAAAATTGTTACGGACTGTCATTCACTAGTAAAAAAATCATAAATCCTCGTATTGCTCGTTGGTCGTTGGAATTGGAAAATTATAATTATAAAATTGAACACCGTGCGGGTGAAAGTATGCCACATGTAGATGCTTTGAGTAGGCAAACAGAATTTTTGACCAGTAAGGTAGAAAGAATAATGGAAGAACCATGCGTAGTCCCAGAATCGTCAGAACAGTCAGAAATATTAGAATCGTCAGAACAGTCAGAAATATTAAAATCGTCAGAACAGTCAGAAATATTAGAATCGTCAGAACAGTCAGAAATATTAGAATCGTCAGAACAGTCAGAAATATTAAAATCGTCAGAACAGTCAGAAATATTAGAATCGTCAGAACAGTCAGAAATATTAGAATCGTCAGAACGTCAGAAATATTAGAATCGTCAGAACAGTCAGAAATATTAAAATCGTCAGACAGTCAGAAATATTAGAATCGTCAGAGCAGTCAGAAATATTTGAACGAGTAGATCAATTAAAACGGTGCAGTCCGTCAGAAGTGTCCGTAATGTCAGGAATAGCAGACTTGCAAAAGGAAGTAAGACTAGTCGATTTGGTTGGCATAGTAGGAGCCAGCTCAGATAATATTGACGTTGTATTGCAAACAGAACAAATGAGGGATGAGGTTATTAGTAAAATACGTAATGAATTAACAGAAAAATCAGTAAAGGATTTTGTTTTAATAGACGGTGTTGTGTACCATAAAGATGCGAATGGAAATAGGGCTTTATATGTTCCATCAATCATACAAGATGAATTAATCAAACTATCACATGAAAAACTAGGTCATTTGGCTGTTGATAAATGTTACAACCATATGAAATCTAAGTATTGGTTTCCGTTAATGAGAACAAGAATAGATGAGTTAATACGTAACTGTTTGAAATGCATTTTACATTCTGTTCCAAAATCTGTCAATAAACGGGTATTGCATAGCATACCCAAAGCGCCAATACCATTCGATACGATTCATATAGATCATTTAGGACCGCTGCCTTCTATAAATTCCAAAAGAAAGCATTTATTAGTTATTATCGATTCTTTTACGAAATTTGTAAAACTATTTCCAGTTAATTCTACAAGTACGCGAGAAGTAAATGCTAGTTTAGCAAGATACTTCGAATTTTATAGTAGACCACGTAGAATTATCTCTGATAGAGGTAGCTGTTTTACGTCAA